>BGPR01000110.1:356367-629730 GCA_013235015.1 Araneus ventricosus
TGCATTTACGCCAGTTTTTAAAGCAAATTATGATTAGGGGGCGTAAAAATAATACCAGGCCCCGAGGGCCATTTGCGCTTGCCAAGCAAATGACGACTGGGGTAAAAGAAAATCATATTCCCTGGGCTCCACTTACCCACACTACGCCACTGACCGTGTTGACAGAAAGTTAATATGTTTGTGTCACTTTTTAAAGTCAAATACAATAAAGAGTCGAAAAATGCCATGTACAGAGCGCCGTTTAAGCAAGTTAAGCTTCTTACGATGAAGGAGGGGTGGGGAAGAGAAAAAAAAAATCACAGTATGACTCTAGCGCCACTTACCCTCGGTACGCCACTGTCAGTATGTAAAGTCATTAAAGGTTAACCGAGTCGCGTTCCTACCGAAGGGAGAGGGCCTAGGGAGAAAAAGAAGGAATGGTGCTTCCGGTCAAGCGCATAAACACCAAAAATAAGAGAATGAGGAGCCATTAAAGGCGTGATATGAAGTACTTCTGTTTTCTCAGTAGCAATAATGGTGATGGGAAGATGGAATTCCAAGGGTTGTGAGACTCATGTGAAGTGGTTCAAAGTACAGAGATAAAAAGAAGAGGTTAGTTTAGCTGCTGCTCGAGGGATCAGAGACACAGGAGAGGGCAAAAGAAAATCAATGAAAGACGTTGCAGTGCAAAACTGTTTAATTAAGTTTGAAGTGCCATATATATATAAATACTTAGAAGTTGAAAATATTTCTACCCCGAGCAACGCCGGGTATATAAGCTAGTGATTAATAGAAGTGGCTCTACATCTTTGTTGTATAACGAAAGAATCTTAAAAAGTATCAGAATGAGTCCGAATTAATCTTCAGTTCAAAAGTACGTCGGCAAAAAATAGTTTGGACCATTTTGGACCATTTTTCTTTCGTACATGAATTTGTGCCACAAAAGATTTTTTAAAAATTATAAAATGGAGACACCAAACGATTTATAACAAATTGGATCTTTAATGAAAACGACCTAAAATTTTATATCGATTTGAATATTTAATTTTAAATATCAATTTTCTCTGCATTTCCCTTATATTAATATTTCAGTATTTAGCGTTGAAGTATTTCGTTTTAGAGCTTTATGCCTCACTAAAGTTATTAGAAAATAATAGTAATGTGTTCAGTAATAATACAGAAACAATTTTACTGAGAAAATGTTATATGCATTTCCTTTTATTCAATGGATTCTGAGTTTATATCTGTAATATAAGTTTGGATTTACTTATGCCAATTTAAAAAATATTAATTGTGATTAATTAAGGTGTAATTCATAGATTAAATATACTGATTATAAAGTTACGAAATAAAGCAATTATAAAATATTAATATCAATAATAAAAATGTTGCAATCATCATTAAAAGTATGGAAAACTATATTAATTTAAAACCTAATGACTAAGACGAAATATAAAACTTAATATGTGTGATGCTTTCAAAGGGTCCCCAAGAAATTCTGCGCCAGAGCCCCTATTTAGCTTAATCCTCCCAGTATATAGTTAATGGTAGATTTTCAGCTACCGTATTCACATACACACGAGAAGAGAAGTCGGCAGACAAATAACCCTTTGATTGATTAGGTCCACAACTGGAAGCAGATCTATGATTCTGTAAATAAAGATGTATGCCAAATTTCACTATCTTGCGCGTTGTATTACGAGTTATCGTATTCACATGTACATGTACGGGCTGGCATACATACTTTGTCCAAAATTTGAAAGAAATCTACAATTTTATATATTTATTTATAGAAAAGCACACTACAGAGAAAACTCCATTTACAGAGTGCTATAAACAACAAACACACAAAAAACAAAAGCCACAACGAGTAAATAAAAAAAATGTGCTAGAAAATAAAATATTGAACACAGAGAATACACAAAATCATAAAAATTTTGCAAACGCATATATGATTAACAACGAAAACGCATAATCATAAAAACATTAAAACCCACTATGATTCTAAAAGTCGTATTTTTCAAAAAATTAAAAGACCATTTTCAAAAGGCCAGGGTTAAAAAGTCAAAACACACAGGCACCGAATCCTCTTAAAACACACCAGGAGTTTAAAAGTTTAAAGACGAAAATACACACTTGAGATAAAAATAAATTGCAACACTTAAGATAAAAATAAATTGCAACACGGCGCGAAGAACAGAGTACAAAAATTAAAATCTATAAAAACCATGAAAAAAGAAATGGTCGAATACATAAGAACACGGAAAATCAAAATGCATAAAAATCTAAAAAGTTGTAAAAAGGCAAAATAAAACATATCATGTATTTAAAAGCTGTAAACATTTCGATTTAAAAGCACCAAGAGACATATTAAAAATGTCAAGTTTACCAGAGAACTTGTAAAAAATTTTATAAAATTTATATAACGAAAACCTGTCAATATAATTAAATTTTGAATATCCTACATTTAAATTTAATTACAATATGTAAAATTTTATGAGAAATTAGAAAAATTACCATGCAGTTGAAGTTGGGAAAAAAGTATAGAGTCGATATGATTTATTCTTTAGTAAGTGATGTGAAAACATTTTTTTTCTTCTATTGTTTGCATTAAGCGACGGCTCATAGTACCAGACAGAGCTTCGAAGGTGTCTGGGTCATTGTTGTTCTGGTAATTTTTAATTGCGGTTTTTAGATCAGACTCTCTCTCTCTCTCTCTTGCTTCTGTACTGTCACCCACTTTTGAAAACATCTTGAGCCAGAATACCCCAAAGGTCTTCCATTAATTTCAGGTCGGAACTCCGAGCTGGCTATTGAAGAGTTACTATCTCATTTGCCTTCATACAGGATTTTGTAGAGCACGGAATATGCATCCGATGCATTGATTTGTTGAAATGTTAATTTTCTGATGTAAACAAAGGAGTAACCGGCAACAAACTATCTGGCAGTATGTCGTGATATAACACTGAATTCATTTTATTTTCGACTAAAACAATTTCAGTTCTACCACCGGTTGCAGATACGGCCCAAACCATGACATATCCCTCTCCTAATTAGAGTTCTAAAGAAAAGGTGTTTTTCTTTAAGTATTTCACACCAGTACACCTTAAATCAGTTTGCTCCATCTAAATTAGTGTTCCTTAAACATCGATAGTTTTATTTCAGGCGATACTATCGATAGTATGTATAAATGAGACATGAGTACGTATGTAACGTAAGTATACATGAAACGCGAGTACGTATGTAACGTATATATACATGAAACATAAGTACGCATGTAACGCACGTCTGAAACGTAGATATGTAACTTACGTCATACGTATATATGAAACGTGCGTACGTATGTAACGTAAGTATATATGAAACGCGAGTACGTATGTAACGTAAGTATGTATGAAACGCGAGTACGTATGTAACATAAATATACATGAAACGTTCTACGTATGTTACGCACGTATGAAACGTACATATGTAATTTATGTCATACGTATATATGAAGCATGCGTACATATGTGACTTACGTTCATACGTAACTATGAAATATGCGTTCGTATGTAACGTGCGTACGTATGTATATAGGAAACGTGAGTACGTATGTAACGTAAGTATATATGAAACGTGAGTACGTATGTAACGTAAGTATATATGAAACGTGAGTACGTATGTAACGTACGTCTGAAACGTACATATGTAACTTACGTCATACGTATATATAAAACATGTTTACGTACGTGACGTACGTTCATACGTAAATATGAAATATGCGTTCGTATGTAACGTGCGTCAAACGTATATATGAAACGATCGTACGTATGTAACGTAAGTATATATGAAACATGATTACATATGTTAAAAACTGAGTATGTAAATGTACTATGAACGTACGTATGTGGCATGCATACGCACGTACGTAACCTGTATACTTTCGTACATTATATATGTATGTGCGTTATATAGATACCTTCGTACATACACGCGTACGTTACTTACCGAGGAACGTTTCATATGCACGTATGTACGTTTATAACGTAAGTACTTGTGTATGCAACTTACTTACGTATGAAATGTGTATATGTATGAAACGTACGTACGTATCTAAGTAACGTACTTGCATAGATATATAACATACGTAATCATGATTCGTACATACATACGTGCGTTCAAATGTATGATCGTTCCTTGCATAGAACGTGCGTTACATACATTTATACGTAAGTTACATTCATATAGACGGACGGACGTCACACACATACGAACGTACATATCCATAAATTTTTACTTACAAACTTAGTACTTAACATATATACGTAACGACGTTGTGCGTTATATGTGTACTTATAGTACCTAAAATACTCACCTACATATTTACCACATTACATGCGTATGTACTTAGTATTTTAAATACCTATGTACTACATACGTTACTTCCATACATATATACAGATACGAAGTACAAAAATTTCTCAGTAATCCAAGATCAATTCCTCGATCTATTTATTACTTGAACAAAAACTATCGATAGTTTGAAAACCATCTAGAGTAAATATATGAGAAATTAAAGGTGAAATTTGAATAATGCAAAAATGCATCAATAACAAAGGGATATAATTACTTAAAACACCCCCTATAACAATACATAGACTTGTTGCTTGAGAGAAAACAATCGATAGTTTCAAAACTAACGACTAGAACTGCAAGATAAATTAAAATTCAGTACCATATACATAAAAACTTGCTTACATTAAGTCAAAAATCAATTTATTAAAATATCCAAAATTGACCAAAAAGGCCAATATTTAAATTATACAAAAATGCATCAATGATAGGCATTATTTAATACAGCACCCCCACTGACACAATACACGATCCGCCACTAGATTGAAGCAATATTATGGACAGTCAATAGTTTCAGTCGATAGCTTTAAAACTATCGACTGAAACTATCGATAGTTCCAGTCGATAGTTTTGAAACTATCGACTGAAAATGCGCCTATCGATAGTATTGCCCGAGAGGAAACTATCGATACTATCGATAGTTTCAGTCGATAGTTCCGAAAACTCGATAGTATCGACTTGGCTTCGATAGTATCGATGTTTAAGGAACACTAATCTAAATGAAACTTTTTTTCGTTCGAAAACACCACATCATTCCAGTCTGTGCCAGCTGTTAGATGTTTCGGTTAAAAATTTAAACATGAATCAATACGCGACTTAAAACGTGAAGGTTTTCCCTTCAATTTCTTGCATACAACATTAGTATTTCTAGGTAGTGCATTTCTTATTGTTCGACTCTTACACGGCAACTGCATCTTATCTTTAATTTGCAAGGAAGACATTCTTGCTTGCAGGCGAGTCTGAAATTATCTTTGGTCTTACTGTTCGCTGTTTTTGTGCCATAACTACTAGGATTAATGAGAAAGCTGTTAACTCTCGGAATGGCATTGAAATACACAAGAATAAAACAATTCTGTATCCACAAAACTTGTATTTGTTTCTAGAATTGGAGAGAAATGCTTTCTCAGCTTATTTATTCTTTCAGATGATGGAATCAGCAGATGACTTTATATTTTTTTCCAAGCTGCCATCCGCTGATTTTAATAATTTTTTACATAATACAAAAAATATCAGGATTTTTTTTAGCTTATACCCTACTATATAAGTTAAGTTGTAAAAAATTTGCATAGTTTGAAATTGCAGTAGTTTTCCATATGCGGCGATTTTTCGTCCGACTTTATACATTTTTCCACGACTGTATTACACGTGCCGTTGCTTAAGTCGTACCATAAACGATGTTTAAATCGTAACAGGTAAACCTTAAGGATCCTTACAGATCTAAAGATACATATTATGTATCGAAAGAGAATATTGTTCTTTTTAATATGTCCTGGGAATTGTTCCTTTTTCTTATTTTTATACAGAGACCATAAACTTGGCAAAACGTTCCTATAATAGGGTAAGGTTGCTCTGGTCATACTACAACGTAAGTCGTACCTATCCCATTCTGACTTTGTTTATTCCATTCTGACGTTGCTTATTCCATTCTGACTTTGTTTATTCTATTCTGACTTTGTTTTCGTCAAATCAGCAACTCTGACGGCAGTGCGATGACTACTAGATTCTTTCATTTAGAAAAACCTGCAATTTGTAGACTTTTTTCTTTAGGGGTACGACTTAAGCAACCTCACCCTACTTGGAAACGAGAAAATATGGACAAGGTGTTAGGAAAATTACATAATAGTGATATGGGCTACAATGAAGTACAGCGAAAATATAACATTCTTAAACTAACACTAGGACGTCATCATCTATGGAACTACATAAAACAATAAATTTGGAAGACTGAAAGATTTAGCAAAAGCAACGGAGAAAGAGCTGGTGGAGTACGTTCTGATTTTGTGTGCTGGGCTGAGCAAACGAAACAAAGGATATTTTTGTGATTCTTGCAAATGCTGAATATCATTCTTAAAAGAGTAGTTTACTTAAAGAATAAGAATTTAAGGTGCTTTGGTTTCATTTTCTGCCTAGGTACGACTTAGGGCATTGGTGGTACAACTTAAGACATCGGTTTTCTTAGTCGTACCGATGTTATTACTTTAAGACTTGTTTGTTTCATTCGACCGAGTACATGTATTTTGAACTATTTTGTAATAAATAGCTGTAATATTCATAGAAGTTGCGAATAAAAACTTGCAATTTGCAGTCTTTTTTCTTTAGAGGGCATGACTTAAGCAACCTTACCCTATGTAGTTTTGCTACTTATTCATTTAAATTGAGTTACGTTAGCTTAGTTCAGTTAGTTTTGTTAAATTTAGCTTCGTTGCTTCTAGTTTAGATAGTTTAGTATAGTTAACTTTGCATTAGTAAATATTTATTTAGTTCTCTTAATAATCTTCTTTAAACTATTTTTTATATTAAAGAGTTAGTTTTGTTAAATTTAGTTTCGTTGCGTCTAGTTTAGATAGTTTAGTATAGTTAACTTTGCATTAGTAAATATTTATTTATTTCTCTTAATAATCTTCTTTAAACTATTTTTTATATTAAAGATTAAAAATTGATTTTTTAGATTTGAACTAGAGTATTTTTGTGCAATTTAAAATCTGTATGTTTGGGGGTGGTTTTTTTTATTATTGTCAAAATTATTAAACAATTGATATTTATTAAATGTATGTTACCTATAATATGACTTATTGTGGGAATAATATTTAATAATGTAACCTAATGCCGACTGTAACTATGTAATTTTCTGAATATAGGATATGCATTACCAATGATTTAACTTCCTTTGCAGAAAGGCCGTAGTACAGATTCATAGAACTGTCCATATAATGCTGAAGTTCCGTCTTCTGTTTATCTATGATCTTCTATTATACTTATCGAGTTTTTTTATATATAAATAACGCTAGGCGCAGTTGACTCTGGGTATGAAACAAAAAGGGTCTTGTAACTTGTATACAACAAGTAAAATGTTTAATCTCCAAGAAAAATCTTTAAAAATTAATAAAATTTATCTATATTGTTTAATTATTTATTTAATTCAATTTAATTACGCTTAAATTAATTAAATTATAAAATGAAATTGATTACTAGTACAACTAACCATCGATAACAGTTTTCATTTTGCTGCAGTACATCTGGAGTGCCATGAAATTAATTCCATATTTACCAGCCGTCTATAGTAATGAAAAACCAATATCTTGAGATTTAATGCAGAATATTTCATTTCTTCGTTAGTAATATTCATCCATGCGCGTTAGAGAACGCTGACTCTTTCATTATAAACAATACTCCAAAATATGTTTTCGTAGAATGAAAAAACTTCTCTAATGGTGAATGGAAAAGCTGACCAAAGAGTAAAATAACATAAAAAGAGAAAAAAATGTTGTATACATCGTTTGACTGTCAAATCGTCTGACGTTTTCATTTATCAACAAATATCGTTTGTTTCCTTTGCATGGGCGGTAACCGCTATGACGTCACTCGAACAATACAACAAGCAATCGGCAAGTTTTAACCTCTGATGGACAAACCTCCCCTTTCCGTTGCCGAGGGGGGACGCACGTTTACCCCGTCACCTCCCCCTTCTTCCCTTAAAAAAAGAAATAGTTCTGGTTAAAATGTCCGCACAGATTCGTTCTGTTTTCAGTATCGTTCGGCAGCAAACGGCTAGCAGTCAGCAATGGAAAGTACGAACTGTTCGGGTTTCCGATATGAATTTAGAATTTTTTTACTATTTGGAATGATGAGTTTGCAGTTTCTGATAGTTTGTTCATATCCATTGGTAAGTACTGATAGTTAGCAATTTTAATACAAATATCCTTAGTATTTAGATATTTAAATTAGCAATGCTTGTCGAACAAATATTTTGTATTATCTTATCTTCTAGAACTGATGTAAAAACTTAATCATTTTCCACAATCTGGTTTTGTCGAGTTTTTTATTTAAAAATATTACAGTTCACATTGCAGTTTAATTATTTAGGTTTGTATATATATATATAAGAATGTGTTCGAAAAATAAATTTTTAGAAATTACATAGATAAATGATGGAGAAACACATTTATTTACATTCAAAAATATAAATTTTTGGTTTTCAAAAATATAAATTAAATATATCATCAAATGTTTGGATTAAAAATGTCACACTACTTGAAAATGTATGAGAATTTCATCATATTTATATAAAAAAGAAAAAGTAAGGAATTTATTCTCTCTCTCTCTCTGAAAGCGAAAAGTGTCATTGTTTTCTGCCATTAATGACGAAACTATCTTTAAATAATATGCTAATCTTTAAAATCCAAAGCACATATACTTTTAATGATAGATAGCAAGCTTATTCAATATGTTTGATTTTTTATAGATTGTGGTGCTTTTAGAATGAAAATTTTTAAGTGGAATGAAAGAATATAAGCTATAATTGTCGTGAAATGTATATGTATCAAAACTATATTTATCAAGCAATACAATCAACTGTATTTCACACTTATCAGATACAATACATTTTTCCGTACTACATCTTGTTCTTAATATTTTCTATGATGCTGTTTCCCCCTTCTTCCACTTTGGGAATAATAAGATTTCAATATTGCAATATGCTGCTTTTCAAATTTTGAAATTAAACAGGCTATATTCATTCATTTTATCAATATCTAGATTTTAATTTAATCACCTATTAGAAACCACCTTTCTTACTGTTATTCAAATACATCTCATTCATTATCTACCAAGCGAAGCAAATATTAACTTAATTTTTTTAACGTTGAATTACGTAGTAAATCCATTTCCTCATTTTTTTATGCACATACATTTTACTCCCGAATTTTTGGAATTCTTATAAATAAGACTTAATTTAAAGAACAAAAAATATGAAAGTGAAGAAGAAATGAAAAGATTTATAGTCAAATTTAACAAAAAGAGATTAAGAGGTTTTTTTTTTTTTAATGGTAGATAATTAATTGTTTTGTCAAGCAAATTATTTTAATGCTAATAATTAGTTTAATTTAATCTAAATAAGACTTAATTTAAAGAACAAAATTATAAATTTGAAGAAGAAATGAAAAGATATATAGTAATATTTTTAAAAAAATAAATGGAGAGATTCTTTTTTTGGAGTGGGAGATCATTGCTTCGTCAAGAAATTTTTTTTTAATGCGACAGTGAAAAGAAGAAATCTTATTTATACAAGCGGAATTGCTCTCCCTTCGACTTTATCGTATATTTTCAAAAATTGGAGTGCTTTGTATTGAGCGTCTAATTTCATCGTAAGTAAAAGGAATCGAATATGCCATCTCACCTTCCCATTGACCGATTCAGTCCAAAATTTGATACAGATCTATAATTGTGGTATCAAGGTCTGCCAATTTCTATTTATCTTGCTTGTTCAACTTCCGAGTTACAGTATTCACATACACACGGACAAGTAATTAAACAGACAGTCAAACCATTGACGGATTTGGTCTAAAATTTCGTCGCTTAACAAGCAACAATACCAATCTCAATTTTTTGAAATTTCAATGAGGAAGAAAAAACTGAATTTTGCGCAGCCAATAACGAATATTTCAGGATTTTTTTAACATCTGATATAAACACGAAACCACATGTTCTTACCAGACGTGGAAGAAAATTCAGAAATATTCGTTATTGGCTGCGAAAAATTCAGTTTTTTCTTCCTTTTTGAAATTTCAAAAAATTGAGATGGGTGTTGTTGCTTGTTAAGTGACGATTCAGTACATGTGTATGATTCTAGTAATAATATCATATGCCAAATTTAGTCTAGCTTGTCGTCTTTTTGATATATGGTGTTCACATCAAATGGACAGACAGACCGTTGACCGGTTTTCTCCAAGATTTGATAGAAATATATAATTTTGATGCTAAAACTACATACTAAATTTCACCCATCTAGTGTTCTTTTTTTTGGAGTTATTGTATTCAAAGATAGGCGGACATAATTCCTATTACGTACGGTCCCGCTGGGTTTCACTTGAATATTAAACTACTTATAATACTCATCAACTGTATACCCCAGTAGCACAAAGATATTGTACAATATTGTACGATATTGAACAATATTCGCAATATTGTACTATATCGTATAATATTATATAATATCGATTAATATTATACAATATTGGGCAACATGTTGTGCTACCTGGGTAATGATACTTTCGTACCATAAACAGAAAACTCTCAAAAGTGGATTGTCATTTTCATTTATTTATTCACTGCAGCACAGAAGTTTCGATCGCTGTTCTGGCGCACTACCAGATCCGAATTCTCAAAAATAAATAAATAAAATATATAAAATAAAAAATAAATAAAAGAAAATAAATAATTAAAAATGATAAATAAATTAAATTAAATAAATAATTAAAAATGATAAATAAATTAAATTAAATAAATAATTAAAAATGATAAATAAATAAAATAAATAGAAATAAATAAAATAATTAATTAGAAATAAATAAAATAATTAAATAGAAATAAATAAAAGTTAAAGAATCCATCACTTCAGTTCAGTTTTAAACTAATATAGGCGACGCGGCGTTAGTGCATGCAAGTGCAAGCAATTCCAAAGATGATTTTTTCAAACTTAGGATGATCCAGAACGTGTTAATTCCTCAAAATATCGAAGTCGAATTTTTCGGCTGTTTCTGTGCTCTCTTTCTCATGCACTTCGTATACTAAAAAAGGCCATTTTATTTTCTATAGGAAATATGATTTATTTTTTCATAGTTTCGTCAAAACTTATCTATTAGAATTATGTTTTCCATTTCTTTGATATTAAATACAAATCTGTTTAAAATATTAAACGTTTCCCGAGAAAATGAGCAACTCGGCAAAGTTGTTCATCTCAGTCCTACAGATGCGTTGAACAGTTTGTGTACAAACAATAATTTTTCAGAATTTTATCTCCATCATAATCAAACGCTCAAAATATGACGTCTTAGGCCTATCACTCCATTAACCATAAAATAAAGCATTTTATTCTTTTTGCAGAGCCATGCCCAGTGGCGTAGCGGGTCTAATTGACGCCGGGGGAGGTTTTCGCCCCATTTGTCATCAGTGGCCTACCAGTTCTTAATGACATTAAGGGCAAGGTATTATTTTTTCGTCCCCTGATCACCCCATTTTGGGGTTTTAAAAAGTGACGGAAACGCATTGATGTTTTGTTTCCATGGCGCTACCTATGACAGGCGCCTGGGAGAGATCCATACCCTCCTTGCCCCCCTCCCCCGCCCTCACTACGCCACTGGACGTGCTTTGCTTTTTGTGAGATTTAGACAAGATTTTAATTTGGGATCTTCAAGTTTCAACTTTGCAGTTGTATTTTATCAGAGACATTCTATTGCTCTTGTGGACACTATATTCATGCACATGTTGTTCATGACTAGTTACGAAACTGCTTATGGTAAGGCATTTTTCTAATGAAATTTGTTGTTTTACAAATAAAATTTTCTACACAAAATGAACAAATTTTTAATCCAAAAGATTAGTTTTGCAATGTTTGTTTTTGAGTTCTCGAATGAAGTATGCAATTCAAACTTAAAATTATTTATCGGTAATTTCACACATGAAAAAAAGCCTTAACATTTTTGTAAATTATTAAAACGAAGCATGTTTCACTTTTTTTGTAATCAATAATTGAATTGTTTTCCTTAACATAAAACAAACAAAAACACGTTTTTAACTATTTAAGTTTTTTTCAATTATTCACGTGGAACAAAATCTGTATTGATTTATTGGTGAATTATTTTTAAAAGGATTTGTGAATATTTTCCACAACTTGTTGATTTAAAATGATAAAATGCAAATTTTGGTATTTCAAAAAAAATTATATTACAAGTTTAAAGACTTTTAAAAGCAAAATAGTTTTTTTTAAATTTCTTTACAAAAATAAATAAAAGTACCTAAAGCTTTTTCGGGGTTGTTTCTGTTAACAAATATATTTCTTGTTAGTAAAATTGAATTTTCTTTTGCATTAGTTTCAGTACATATTTCTCAAATATCTTGATTAATTAATTATACACTGGATAATTTCTAGAAATTAAAAAAAATGCACTCTTTCACTTAGACACATGCTTCCCGTCACAAAATATTTAAAGGAAATTTTAAGATTTTCTGATAAATTTTACAATCTAATGAAATCGGGTGAATATTTCTTTCAATTTTTCTCCCATACAGCAAGAACGACTGCTGATAAAATTTCTTCTGAAGTCATAAATAAAATTAACAACAAAAAAACCTGGTCTATCCTAGATATACCTGCAGATTTTGTTTGTGGATACGTAAGTATTTTTTGCTTAATGTATACACTAAAAAATCATTTCACTAATAAAAACGATAGATTTTATTGCATAAATTGGTCACACTTCCATGCATCAAAATTTTAAAAGAAAATTTACCAGCTGAAAAATTTAGGTTGTCGTCGCTTGTCTTGTATAGTCAGTATTGGCTCGTCAGCTCATAAATGAGCAATGAAACGAATGGGAAATTATTTTTCAGAAGCTGAAATATACTTTCCTGTCATAAAGTGCCTTTTCCCGCTTATTATACCACTTTCATTATCATCTAAATTTCCTACATTAAAATTAAAATAGCAGCGTTAAATACATTAATACATTTCCTACATTAATATTAAATTCAGTATATAATGAATCCAGTTACATTAAAAGAAAATCATTTTTAAAAGTGTTTTGTGAGTGTAGATCTAATATTTACTCTCAGATTTGTTTATCTTGCTCAATGAATAATAAAAATAAGAAAGTTTTAAAAATACGCTTTTATTAGTGTACTAAAATATAGAAAATAATTTGTTTTATGAAAAAACTAGATATCAAAGCAAAAATCGTAAGAGCGTTTACTGCTGGTATTCAGTTAACTGGAATTTCAGCCACAAACATAAAAATAAAAAAATGTAATTCATATTCAATTATGTTTTTAATAAAATGTTCTTTAGCATTCTTTGTGGCTTCATTTCCTTGTTGTATTTTTACAAAGCCTCATACGTTTATTGTTTTTGCTTTGATTTCCAGATTTTTGACAAAAAAATTGTGCTCTACATTTTACACTAACAAAAGCATGTTTTTAAAAAACTTTTTAATTTTTATTATTTTCTACTTCTTAGTCTTTACTATATTTCATAATTCAATATTCCGAATATTATGGAATCTCGTAATCAATTTTTCTTAAATTAACCACGGAATGTTATTTTGTTATCTCTCGTACTAAATAAAAATCAAATAAAAAGTTAAGCAATTAGTTAATAAATAAGTTCTGAAAATATTAAAATATCGTATTGTCGTTAGGAAAACACAACTGTGTAGAATTTCAGAATTCAAGCACACTAGCAAGAGAATGAAAACTCGACTACAAAATGTTTTCAAACATGAAATTTACAAGCACGAACAAAGTTAAGTAAAACAAAAGCATGTATAAACAATTTTTCTTTATCTAAATAGAACATTCGTAAAAAAAGAAAGTAGGAAAAAAAAAAATTTACATTAATCCGGATGTGCTTCTTTTAACGCACAGTAGAATCCAGGGAATCCGAACCCCAGGAATCTGAAATTTCGGATAATACGAACATCTTTTTTAACTTTCTGAAACATTTTTATTGAAAAATGGAGGAAAAATAACAATTACGAATCGGAAACAAATCTATTGTTTATTCCCAATTTAAAAGGAGTATTCGAATTGGTCTTTAAGAATGAATACAGCACCTTAATTAGAAGAAACAAACTCAGATAATCTTCTTTTTACCCTCAACTTGTTTGTCACTGTACCTTGCGAATTGCCGCATGCTCTTTTCCTACCCCTTCACAGAGCACCCAGAGTCAGTACTCTACTGCATTTGGTATATCAAGAGTATATTACCGAGTTTCCCGGATAATCCGAATTCTCCGGAATCCGAACAAAGGTGAGCCCCAATTAGTTCGGATTTCCGGAGTTCTACTGTATATTAAAGCGAAATGACTGAAGAAATAAGCCAAAGGAAACGGACGGGAGAAAAGATACAAGACACAGTGTGCAGGTTTGAGATTTTTCCTTTGATAAAGGATGAGCTGCACGGGACACAGCCCTAAATAGTGAAGTCGAAACGTCACCGTCCCCTCATTTCTACGCCACTTTGCCATTCTAGTAAGCGATGTTGTAAACATTTCTAAGCTGGAGCTCAAAGCTCTCTTTTCGACTTGAATCGTGGTTTAATGGAAGACAATAGATTTTCAAACCCAAATTATGGTTACCGGATGTGATTGACACATGGTTACATCTAGTTTCAAATTGTTCAATTCAATGGCCTAGCGACCTGGGGGGCAAGGAGAGTATAGGAGCCCCGGGTGCCAGTTTTAGGAGGCGCCATGGAGTTAAAATATTACTGCGTTTATGCCATTTTTAAAGCAAAATATAAGGGGCGTAAAAATAATACCATACCTCCCTGGAGTCATTTACTCTTGTTAAACTAGTGACGACTAGGATATATATATAATCGATTCCTCAGGTCGATTGGCATTTGATTGTTGGAATTCCATATATGGATTGACTTTTGCATAGTAATAGTTTTTAATATTATTAGCTTTCTGTATTTCATTGCTTTCATTGTGTGAATAATATTAGGTTATATAGTTTATTATATTTAATCTTAAAAGATGGTTTAATAGGTGTATATGATGAAAATATTATTTGAGTTTTAATGGTTTAAAAAAACATATAACTATATATATATATATAACATTATTTTCATGACACCACTTACCCTCGCTACGTCACTGGCCAGTGACAAAACATTAATGTGTTTATGTCACATTTTAAAGTCAAATACTATAAGGCGGTGAAAAAATGCCATGTCCTGGGCGCCGTTTACACAATCAAAGTCACTGACCCGGCACCACTTACCGTCTCTACGCCACTGGTTCAATCTTTTAAAATAATTATCGATCGTGGGCTGGGAGGGCTGAATTTCTGCTGTCAGCATGGTCGATCCCCTCCCCCCCACACACACACCACCACCACCACCTCTGGGTATATTAGAAAAATCTCTGATGAACCCTCATATAAGTTTTTCATTGATCTTTTAAGTCATTGGCAACTCATGTTGACAGTATATGGAATAATACAATATGTTTTCTGAGTGTCTTAGATCCATAGAACGAAATCCTTAAGATTTAGCATCTTTCGTTTAAAATTAGCTGTTTTACCGATCTTTACAACATAGAGAGATTAATCGCATAGAATATTGTTTATCGCTGTTTTAAACTTAAATTTCTGTTCTAATATATCGAATACTTTTAAACACATAAAGATAGTATTCTTGATTATGATACACCGTTTTGCTTTGTCCGCATCGTCAATGGCTATAGTCAGATTCTAAACAAAGCAAAAATTAACAACAAATCTCGTTAAGATGTGTTTATTTGCTGGTTTCTCAACTTGTGATGTAGCTGAGTTTAGTTTAGTTATATTAACGCCCAGTTTTGAAGCAACACGAGGGATATTTTGAGACGGAACTCGTAACTTTGAAACTCGGGCAGATGACGAGGACGACACCTGAGCTGGCACCCCTTCTCGGGTGTCATCGATGTAGCTGAATTTTGTATGTTTGTGCAGTGTTGTGAATTAAATTCACCTATCTGTTGTTGTTTTTTTGCTCTTTAAACACCATTGTGGCAATAAGAAAAACGAATCATAAAATGATTAACAAAGTGAATGAATGAAAGTATAAAAAATATGTTTTAATACGTCTAAACAAATGACGGTGTATCATATTTTATAGCCTACTAGAAAGTTGGTTCACGTATCGTATAGCTGAGGAGCATAAATGGAAAAAAATGACAGGAGGCTGTCTTTTCAAACAGCCGCTGATGTTAAAGGCGTAGGACTACTTTACTCGCGTGACTCTTTTCCGATTTTCAAATATTTTTTGTAACTTCATGTTATTGCCCTTTATCTCTAAAATAAGGCATTAGTTATCTTTTAACATATGTAGCTACCGAGATATAGAGGATCTCCCGTACAATGTTTCTTGTGGCGTTTTGGCGTGTGGATCAAATTCCTAACTGAGACTCGAATGGGAGGAACGTAGTCCTACGTTAAAAGTTTATGTATTCCATCCTTGACTGTTCTTTTAACCAATATTTAAAAGAAAATAGAAAAAAAAACTATTAGACCAATGCACTTTAGCAACAAATTGCTCGTTGTGGTCGGGCTGGTTGCTGAAGGTTTTCCGGCCACTGTGGACTAATGGTAAGGTCTCTGCTTCGGGGGCCAGAGGGTTCTAGGTTCAAAACCCGACTCCACTGAATATCCGCCGTAAATGTTGTCTTGATGCATGTAAAAACTTACATCATGGGTCATGTCATCTCGCTGGAAGTTTGGAGAACTGGGTGCTTGGGTTGTGACATCCTCGTCTTCTGACCGCGGTTCAAAATTACGAGGTCCATCCAAAAATAGCAGCCGTATTGATTCAAAAAGGGACGTTAATATAAAATTAAAAGAGCTGGAGGTTTTCCTCCCAGCGAAACATGAATAACGGCGAGTTATTCCAGCAAATCCTTTAGAAATCTACTTACCACCATATGGCCCGATGCACTTGCCCGATATGTGCTGGACAAATTTTTAGCTACAAAATGTCGGAGAAGCGATAAGCGGCGTTAAGTATATTGATAGCAGTTGGGTAATGTACCTCCAGTCTGTTCCGATTTCTCTCCAACGTTTGGAGAAAATGCCTACATCGGAACCAAGGCCTAGTGTACACATCCAGTTTTTTTTCTGTCGGACAAGTCATTGGGCAAAATGTCGGAAAGGCGAGTTGGAAAGCGAAGTACATTTTTTGAGGTTGGGTTGTGCGATTTCCCTCTGACCCGTGGGAAAATGCCCAGCAAAAGTATCGCTAATTACTTGTCCGACATCTCAACTCGGTGGGTGTCGTATCGGTTAGTATGTGTGTACTACTCAACTACTGTCAATTTATTTTACGCCACAAATCGTTTCTCCATTTTGCTGCTAATAACTTGTCCAATACAAATCGGATGTGTGCACGGGACCTAAGTCAGACTTCTTCCTCAAGTCACTTTGATCAACATAAAATGCTATGCTTCCAGTTTTCCTTACGTCAGGAATGTGTAAATCTTAGATATAGTTCCAATTCTTTTTAACCATGTTTTTTTTTTGGGGTACAAAGGCATAATCGGACGTCATTCTTCGGGGACAGCCTCAATAAGATAAAATAATAAAACGTTAATGTCCCATTTTGAAACCAAGTTTGATAGGGTGAGAGCGGAAAAAATACTATGCCTCAAGCCATTACATGTACTAAACTTATCTGCATTAATGTCTAATTACATTTATGCAGTTGTAAGAATACAGTTTCGTTCCATTTATCGAAGGATTAGAAAGAAAATCTTTTTTCAGATTAGTAAATTATTGATACTGTAAAGTTAAAGTTGATTTCTTAAATAAAAACTTAACATAACACTAACGCAACTTTCAAGTGGAGCACATTACTAAAAAAGTTTTGCAAAGTAAGTTTGCTATAAAAATTTTTACTATTTCATGAAATTTCATCTTAAGATGAAAATCTGTTACATAGAAATTATTTGACTGCGATAATAAATGCAGATTATGGCAATATAGTTTAAATATTCATTTTCTAATTGAAAAATTCAAAATTCATTATTTACAAATGAATTTCTTATCGTTTTTCAGTAAATCTAGTCTAGATTTTGATATAATTTGTGTCAACATTTAATTATTCAAAAAAAGAGGATCAAAACAGGAGCAGAAGGATATTTATTAACTAATTTGAAAATATATATTCTTACGTATGGAATTGTGACGAAAAGTTCCTATTTTGGTGTACTTTAATGACCGAATAAATGAATTTCAAAATGCACCAAATATCTAATTTTACTACAATTTGGCTAATCAAATTTACTAAACGATGTACTTTTAATAAATAAATTTATTTTTTAACGAGCAATTTTATCTCCTTTGTTTTGAATAAAATTATTTTTCCATAAAAATAGTTGACCTCTACTATATCTAAGACGTAAAGAGCCATCTCCGTCTTAAATTACACAGAGGCTTTTATGAAGAAAGGTCTGCACGACAGCCGGCTACGGCCCAACTCCTCCCTAAGGAGATACGTCCCATCTTCGGAGTGAAGGTAACTCGCCCCACACCATTAATGTACCCGCCTTGGGGACCGGCTTCCCGCTTATTCAATACCACAGGGCACCGAAGATCCGCTTCTGGCAGTTTTCTACTATATGTAAGGCACAAAGACAGTTATAAATTGACTAAATTTTAATGAAAATATTATTTAAAAATTGATTAAATTAATTAATCAAACATTAATAAAAATTCTTAGTATTATATATAAAGGCGCATTTGCAGCTATGTATAATATAATACAGATACAAATAATAGATATACTAAACAAAAATTAAAATTAAAAAAGAAACAAAAGTATAGATAAGAAACAGCGGATTTAAACAAAAACGATGACAATACATCTTTAAGCGTACTACAGGATTCAGGCCACAAAGAGTATACTTTTGATTTATAATCTTACCCTTGACAGAAAATCTTGTCTAATTTGGAATCTTTATAGTGAGTGGTCTTCGATAAAGTTCGCCATTCGATTCCTCATTCATTTTTTCCGTTTCGAACATTTTTTACTTTCTAAATTAATTTTTATGTGTTTTAAATATTATCGTTTTAAACTTCAATTGATGCAATCACTTGAGGCTGTTGCGTTAGTACGCTTAAAGATGTATTGTCATTGTTTTTGTTTAAATCTGCTGTTTCTTATCTATACTTTTCTTTCTTTTTTTAATTTTAATTCTTGTTTAGTATATCTATTATTATAAGACACAAAGAGTTACCCCCGTCCTATTGAAAAGCGGGTTGTTATGAAAACTGGCCGCCACGTCAGCAGGGCAGGAACTAAGTTCGGGGTCCTAATAGCCCTCTCCGGCCACCCCCCAACTCCTCCCGAAGGAGATATGTCCCATCTTCGGAGTGAAGGTAACTCGCCCCACACCTCTAATGCACCCGCCTTGGGGACCGTGTCCTCGCCACACGAGGCACCGAAGGTCCGCCCATGGCGGGATTCTACTATAGGTAAAATAGATGGTGGAAAAGAACATTTAATATTTTCGTCTTCTATAGTTCTTCTAGTTAAACAGCTTTTATTAAATACTATTTTCATCGCAATTATAATTAAATTTTAACCGAGTACACACACATATATATACATTTATTCATACCATCAACATAGAAAACAGAAAGGGACATCGAAAGAATTAATACTTAACGCGAATATATATAGGAGATAAGTAGATTGTGGAAGAGTCTATAAGTGTTTTATCGGTCGATTTATTAGAAACACTCTCAATCGCCCCTCAGTTTAAAGAGTTATCAGCACCGAGTCTTCAATACTTGAAACACACCCGTCAACTGAAGAGTAGAACAGCTTTGGCATCATTTACGGCCGAAAAACGCCACTTCGGTTCCGGCCAAAACGGTTTTGCTGTTCAGGAATAAGTCTACCGTCCTCTTCGATCACTCCATCTTAATCTTGATAAAGAGCAGCGTTTGTCTCAAATCTAGGTTCTGGACTTTTAAGAGGTAACAAATCAAAGGCAATCTATACCGGCGGCTGAAAAGTTCCCAAAGAATGTTTCGGATAAAATTCAAAAAATTTTCCGTTTTGCTGGGAAACTTTCAACAATGTTGGAATTCACCTTGACTACCCTGTTACTTGTTCATGGAATGTTTTATGTAAGGTTTTCGAGTGTCATTGAGAAACAGAACTTAACCCTCTGACTGTATATCCCGAGATTTCCGCTGGTCTAGCATAATGAGTGAAATTGCCAGTTATGCAATCACTGAGTATTTGAAATACTAAAAAAAAAAAAATAGGCATTGAAGACAATGTCAAAAACTTTGTTCGTGTGAATTTTCTAAAATCAGATGAGTATGATGAATTGGATGCAGTTTTATGTGAATTCTTTCGTTTCAAAAGGCAATTTATACATTGATATCTGCCTAAAAAAGTTTTTTTTTTCACTAGAAATTTTCTAATTCATCCCTGAAGTTTTTATGTCTTCGTTAAAATAACAGATCTTTTTACCTTGTAGCTCAAAACATTCATTTCTGATAAGTTGATAATGTTGTCTAATTGCCTTTTTTTTATACCTTCTTCCTCGTTGCACACCAGTTCTATTCATGTAAAGATTAAAATCTTAGAGATTTTTCCTTGGATTAATATAATATTTCTTATTGTTCCTGTGGTTTCTTGATTTTAAAAGCGAACTAAATGTTTTTTATGCAACTATCTAATTCTTTTCCTCCTTGCCTTTATTATTATTGCAATTGTTATACAAATAATTTCTTTTAGTGTCCATTTTCATACAATAATTAAAGCCAATTTAAATAACATATTTCCTTGAATTAAAATCTACTTTTTTTTGCTGTGTTCCAGAAACAATTTATTATACTTGTTCTTAAAAAATTAAACAGTGACATTAATTTTACTTACATTTATTTCTCTAAAATATGAAAATAAGCACTGATTATTCGTTATAGAGCTGACACTAGGCTTTAAAAGTGAAAATTAGGGTTCACTATATCCGAATTCCTTGGTTTTGAAGATTGTTACAAGCATCTGAAAATACATTAATGATATAAGAGTTCGACCATTCGAAAAGTTCATTATAACAGAAGAATCGTTATATTCCGCGTTTGTTATACCGGGATAAGACTGCATGTTCTTTAAAGGGAAGCGCTACCTTCAAAACATTTTCTTTAAATTTTGGATATTATTGAAAAAGTTTTGATAGTATCGTAATGTGACATCAAATTCAATCACTTAGAAAAGCAAAATATTATTTTGTTCTGCCTCTTGAGTTAAAATTTAATTTTTTAAAAAAATTCAATTTTTTAAAATTCCATACTGTAGCGGTTACAATCAGCTGCCTTCTCCTTTCTATGGTAGGTGGCGCTACTGGAGCCATCTTTTTCCCATGATGCCTCTCTGTCATTCTTGTCTGTGTGCTTGTCTCATGATGTTGTTCACTGTCTTGTCTTGTGTCTTGTAACTTTAATGTTCTGTGCTGTGGAACGTAGCCTAATAAAAAATGGTTCCTAAAATTGAATGGATTCTTCAGCAGCACTACACACAAACTTGAGTCTCGTCCCTCTATAATACTACTTTTTTAAATATGATCCTTTTTTCGTCGAATTTTATTTGTAGATTAATTGAAGTATATTACACAATGCTGGGTATGGATTTCAAGATACATCTAACATTTAATTTATTATAAAATCTTTAAGTATGGTGAAAAATGAGGAAATTTACTATTATTTCATTTTTTGTAAACGGAATAACTAAAACAATTGGATGCTTATTGGACGCACAGTTTTATCATATGCATAACGATAAACATATACCAAAATATGTAAAGGTTCTGTCTTAAATAGGAAAAAAAACCTTAAAATTTTAATACATGAAAGTGAAGAAAAGGTAAAATGGAGAAAAGATCGTTTAAAGTTGTTGCGAACCTATTTCATTTCTCATCGTAAACCAAAATCTAAATAAGTTATAAAATATAAATGTTACAAATTTTAAATTTTGGTATAATGAGTAGAAGGGTAAGGTCAACGAAATTAGCCAATAAAATAAAAATGACATTTTGGTGATTTTTTGGGAACTGTGCCCCTTTAACTTCATAAAGTCGCAAGTCGAGGTCGGATGCCATGCTTGGTATGCTCCCACATCCTAACTCACTTAACCAGTCAACAGAAATCAGAGAAAAGCAACACCCCCTCTGCCAATCCTCCTCAACTCTCAAGAAGTACAGTGGGCAGAACAGGGCAGGTAGAGAACGACGAAGTATCTGAGAGCTGCATCAGGAACTGAGGAAGTCCCCTCAGAGGCAGGCTCAAAACACCATTTTAATCTGAATCTAAATTAGCAAAATCGTCGTCACGTTTTAAAAGACTGCCTTGAAGGGAGTGTGGTATGGAAAGGTGTTAGAATAAATAAAAAAATTAATAAAATATTAATAAAAAGTAAATATTTTATACCTTTAGCCTTACCTTTAAAAACTTTTCCTTTAGTACCTTTTAAAAATTTGTTTAAGTAATTGCTTTGCCTTTAAGATGACTCGGATTCTATAGAGGTAGATAATTACGATTTATAAAATAGGAACAACACGAGACGTAAAAAAATGAGCCCTTGAACAAAAAATTCGGTTCCTCATATAATTTGCTTTTGTTCTAGAAAAATCGATGAAAATCAAGTAAGCTCTTTAATAAGCGTTTATTGTTTCACGATGTCATTTTATAAGGTTATTATTTTCTGTACACATAATTTTATAATTCGTTTTCCCCCCTCCTTTTTATTACTGATTTGAATGTACAATAAAACCCCGATATAGCGAACTCGGGATATAACGAACTTTTCAAATGGTCCCAACCGAGTGCCTATGGTACTAATGTATTTTCAAATGCTTGTAACTAACTTCAAAAGCAAGGAATTTGGGTGTAGCGAAACGAAAGTCCCACTTTTAAGCTAAATTGTTAGAAGAGCACAGAGTGAATGCTTTTTCCCAAAACGAAATTGAATATTTCGAATGTTGCGATGACAATTTGATCACATCTGATTAAAGATTTGACACATCTGTACCAAGTGATGAAGATATAGTTTCCCTCATAAAAGAAAAGAATAAATTGATTCACGATTTATCTTCAGATAATATAGAAGACGAAGGTGATGCAAGGTTCAGGTCCTTCAATATCTGATGCGAGGGCAGTTGCGATCTTCTGAAAATTTTCTTTGTAACAAAAACTGGATAAAAATAATATGTACTCGTTTTTAATTATTGATAAGATAGGTGAAATTTATCTGAAAACTAGTTGCTTTCAACAAAAAAATCACAGCTTATTTTCATAATTTAGAGATATAATTGTAAGTACAATTCATTTCACTCTTTAATCTTTTAAACAAATATTTATTTTAGTTTATTATAGCCCATTAATAATTGCAATCTAGTGTAATTAGTTTGTTCAACACAAAAAATATGTTTAAGGATTATGAGGATGTGTAGCCAATATTTGAAAAATCGGATATAACCAACCCTCGATTATAGCGAACTTCTTTGTTATAACCGTGTTTGACTTTATTCAGCACCAAACCAAATACTCGTTTATGTGCTTCATACTTCTCCTGTCTTAATTTTCTATTTAGCAGAATATGCTAAATAGAGATATTCAGTCTGGTAAGTTGATTATTAGATATTGCTAGGTATTTTTGACTTTCTCGTATACGAAGCGAAAGTATTGTAATAGCCGAACTCCCTGAATCCGAAAAACACGTTTTTGAAATTATGTCTGTGTGTATGTTAACACGATAGCTCAACAATGGAACGAGATAGATGCATAAAATTTGATGTGCGGTTTCCACACCGAAATTGCAAGTATGTAACGTATATATTTTCAATTTCGGATGTTATATTTGAGATCATGTCTGTCTGTCTTGGTGCATGTGAACTCGATATCTCAAATACATAACTAGCTAAATGAGTAAAATTTGGTTTGTGGTCATAACACAAAAATTATTGATATGGTCCAAATTTTGCACTATGTAGGACAAAAGAAAAAGAACTTTTCCGAAATGCATATTAGATTCACCATACTATAAAGTTAAAATCAAAAAGCGTCATATTGAGGAAAGATATGAGAAAGTCGAGGGAATCGTTGAGGAAACATGTTTTCAGTTTTTTTATACAGCTAAGATTTCATTGAAATGATTTAATCTGACATTTTAATGCACACAAATGATACATAAAAAAGCTTGAAGTTTTTGGTTATTGAAAAGTATGCTGTAATTAATATCGCGATATGCTTTCCATACCAGAAAACCAATAGAACGGCGCAAAAGAGAAAATCATAGTGATGTTTCGATATGCGTTGATAGATAAAAATTGCAGATAAAGTTCAAGTCTATAATTTTGATGGCTACCATTGGATGAGAAACTCCTCTTTAAAAGTTGGAGTTTTAAAATTTCCAGACCAATGCGCACAGTACTCTAAAATACTTCGCAACTAAAGAAAGTATCAAGCTAAAGTTATGTTGAAACGTGATAATCAGATGTCTGCTCCAGCCACTTTCATTTTTTGTTCTAATTTCCGACACATCCGGATTTCAACTGTCTACCAAAGCTTCTAGTTTTAGTAACAACAACAAAATCTCCCTTTCGATTCCACTTTTTTTCTGGAAACTGATTTTGATTCAAGCCACTTCTGATTGGAACTCCTCTTTGACGTCTTGAACACTAAAGGCAAGTTGAAGGTTTTGCATCTAAACTAGTTTCAAATACAACATAGCTATTTATAGGAAAAAAAACCCCACCGATAACGTATACTCCTCTCGAATTTCTCGTAAGCTTACACACGTGCATTTTGTGTTACGATTCGTAACACAGTAGTATCTCTTTTAACCTTAATAATTACCTAATCTCTTAACTTAGTTGGATCTCTTAACTTTGAGTATATGTTTCTAGAATTTATCTATTCATGTTTTGTGATACCATCTGTAGAAATTGCTGCACGCGAAGTCCGTTAGTCATGTTTTTCAATCTATCGGCCACAACTGAATGAATAATATCGAAAATCGTATAGAATGTTTCAGATTAAAAAGTATAATTACACGTAATTTTATATTCCAGAAAAACCGAATTAGACATTTTAAATTTACTGTACATATTAACACATGTATTTATTATTGTGACGAAGTATAACTTCGAATATGCGCCGCTTACAAGTTGACTCCGCATTGTTAAAAATTCACTATATGTAAGATCATGCAGATATGTAAGAATTATTATTGTAGGATGCTTAAAGAACATATTCTTAATAATGAGGCATATATTGAAACTAATTTTAGTATAAAAGAAATAGACAATAGAATTAAAGTTTTTCATAAAAAATTAAATATTTATTGTGAGAAAGTGAACTATCTCCATATTTTTCTTACACCATAATTTCATAAAAATCCTATCAAATTTAGAAGTGTAACGAATGGTAGTTATAGTTATATAAAGAAAACAGGTAAATTATTAGAAAAATATCTGCAAGAGATTATTAAAAAATTAAAAGAACATAATGGTTATTATTAATAATAGCTATGAAATTATAAAGAGTTTTAAAGATATTACTGTTTATTCTGCGCATACTTTTGATTTTCAAGATTTATTCAATAGTATAGATATCAAAGATTTGATGAAAATTTTATTACAGATTTATGAAGATTTTAGCATAAATAAAATGATTAATATTAGAAAATATAAAACATTAATAGAAGTTATATTAAAAGAAAATTATATTAGTTTTGAACAATAAATTATACCAACAAATTAAAGGTATTCCACAAGGTGGACCAGCAAGTAATGCTCCAGCTAATTTATATTTACACTATTATGAAAAAACATTAATTACAATAATTCTTATATCATGTATAGCTATATTGATGATTTATTAATATGTTCAAAATTAAAGGAATAAACACCACATATTGATTTCTATCCAGAGTATTTGATTTTACTTAAAACTAACGAAGGTATTTCTTCTGCAGATTTTCTAGATCTTGAAATTATATTAGTTAATAATATATTAAGCCCTGAGATTTATGATAAAAGAAACACTTTTCAGTTTAATATAAATAGGCTTCCTTTTTGAACAGCAATATCAGTATTCAAATTTATAGAAACATCGTCCTGAATTACATTCATAGAAGCACTATTTTAATCACAGACAGAATAAAACAGAGATCATATATTGATACATTTATTGAAAATGCTTTGAGATATGGATTTCCTATTAAATTCATGTTTGCTTATGTTAATAAAAAAAATTTTAACACCTTTAAATTAATAATCTTTTAGATTTATTTATTTTGAAGTGATCATATTTATGGAATTCACAAAGATTTTAGTATTTCACTACGTTGGTAGATGGCGCCACTAGATTTAGAATAAGATTGCATTATTTAATTTTATATATATCCATATTAACATATATTATTATAAAGAGTTTAATTTAAATTTATACTTTAATTTTTTAATGATGTTTAGTATAGTAACTATAACCTAATTTAGTAATAATATTTTCACTTTAAATGCGGAACTATATTTTGTATAAAGCCTTTGTCATTACAATAGCTAATACTATGAATTGGTAAGCATTTAGTTATATTTTCTCGTTTCTTATCTTGAAATATTTTTGGAGATTTACTCCTATACTATTTGTTTCTTTTTTCCAACAATTGGCTTTCGCAGAGGGTTGGCGCCTTTAAATTCGGATTAATGCGACATATCAGTTCCCAAGGCTGATAAGCATTTGATTGTTGGAATTCCAAATTCTGGGTTGTCTTTTTCATAGTAATAATAATCTAACTAGTATTTATACATTAGTTTATAATCTATTTTTTTTTTGTATTTCATTGTATGATTATTAATAAGGAAACATTATTTTATTTTTAATTTTAATTATTAGTTTAATAAGTGTTTATATTGAAAATGTTACTTGAATTTTGATTGTTTGGGAAATATTTAACTATAGTTAAATATTTCAATTATTGAAAACATGTGTCATATTTTCAATATATACATATATTAATCTAAAAATTAAAATTGAAATCAAATTACCTTATCAATAATCATACAAATGAAGTACAAAAGATAGTTTTTGATTATAGACTATTACTACTATATATACATATATCAAGAGAAAGTATCGTAATCTTCAAAAAATTCGAATCCGAGATTTTGATGCATCTACATGTTTCAAACCTCCCTGAGTCTGGAAAATACAATTTTGGAATTATGTCTTGCTGTCTATTCGTGTGTGAACACCATAACTTAGAAACGGAGTGAGCTAGAGAGGGAAATTTTATATGTGGTCCTTGTTGGCAAGTTAATCTGTTATTCATGCAAATTGATTACCTTATGTTTACGTTCGGGTCCGACGTCATATGCCAAAACCATTTCATTGGTTGTGACGTCGGGCGCGGAAGCTCAAGAGTTTTTGTAATTCATGGAATCATTCAATCAATCCAGTGGCGTACCTGCAACTTTTGCCGCCCAGGTCGAACTTTCACTATGCCGCCCTTTTTGTACAAGTTACATAAACCTCAAAATAAAAAATTCCAGGGGGTGGGGGATTGCTTTAATAACGTAATTCATCATTCGACGCTCTTGATCTCTGCAGTTAGGTTGTGAAATCATGCTTCCACCACCAGACTTTCTTTCACATACCGGCAATTTACCGAAAAAAGGGCGAAAAAATATGAATTAATTACAAAAGATATTTTTTATGTACACAATGATTGAACTAGTTTCGCTGTTCTTCTTAGTTATAAAATTGTTTTCCTGCATGTCTGATTTTGCCGCCCTTTCTAAGTGCCGCCCGGGGCAGACTACCCCCCATAGGTACGCTACTGATTAATCGTTAGTTAGGTTGGTAAACAGTAATGATGGAAGTAATGGCGGGTTGTGAGTTTGATTTTAAAACCGAAGTTATGGTTTTATTTTTATCTTTAACATGTGCAATAAATTGCTTTGTTTACAACTTCGAAGTGTTTTTTCCACGATACTCTTCACGTATTTTCCATCAGTCCTAACATCAGATTTGTAGATTTGCGTCAAATTTCGGGAAGCTTGTCTGTTTATCCGTGTGCTTGCAAACACGGTAACTCAAAAACGCAAATAAACAAGAAGGATAAAAATCGGTGCATAGTTTTATCATCATAATTGTAGATGTTTATCAGATTTTGGACTAAATCCATCAACGAGATGACCGTCTACCGGTCTATGTATTCGCGTGCATGTGCACACGATTATCCAAAACCTCTATGACCTAGATAAATGAAATTTGGTATGAGGTCTGGTGTACGTCTATAATTGTACGCCTATATCAAATTTTGGCCCGGATAGGTTGAAAAAAAGCCTGCCGAAATGTGTATTCGATTTTCTACATTACACTACGAAGCACAAATCTCTCCGTATTGTATCATTTAGGTCCCTTTCACATTATCCGGTTCCAACCGTTACGGCAAGAATGCCTCTTGGTGGTAAACTGAGGAAATGAGTGGTAGGTTTCACACTAGCCGAACGCGGTTTGAGGTCTTTTGTTGACGTTTGAACCAGCCTCGTGCGAGACTGAATAAAACGGCGCCGTAACGACTTCTAGCCCAGTGGTTGGGTCGTAAAAAAAGGCCGAATTCGGAATTAATTAGGGGAAAGCTGGAAATTGTTTTAATCCCTTCAGTTTAGGTCTGGAATGAACATACTAAGTTTTCCCCCTCCGGCGAGGTGAGCGTTAGCCGCTGCGTGCAGATTTGTAGTCAGAAAATGGGACTTTTTTCAATAATCGAGTAATATCTCAAAAACAACTCATGCTATCAAAAACATTGTGGCACAAAAGTTGTAGAGCTTAACATTCTGAATAAAATGAGTACCAACACTTATTATATTCAATCAAAATTAAGCTCACAACTGCGCTTCAAAGTACTGCCTAAATCGCTCCTCAAGCGCTTGAAGCGAGAACGGACCAATTTATAGGTTCATCCTACCTCCAATTATTATATATACATTTTAAATTTGATCATGATGCTTTTATAATTATTTCAAAGCTTTATTTAGTATATTTTGAAGGGAAAAACCACTGTTATTATGATTTAACAAAGGAAAACATCACACAAAAGCTTCAGCAATGACTGAGAGCGTAATGCAAAACAATGACTTTCAGTTTAATACTTATTATTTAATTACGCATAATTGAAGTAATATTAAATAGATAAAAAAGTTTTAGATATATTTCAATTTTTTAGATGTTTAAGGTTAGTCATAATCATTAATGTCGGTTTGCTTACTGTCACTTTCCTCCACTTGCAACTTTTGATGTTATTCCTCCAAGTCAACTTCTAAAATTATCTCCTCCATCCTGATATCGATTTCAGCCTCTTGGTTAGCTAAGTTTGTAATGATGATCTAGAGAATTGGTACACCCTTGTCCTTTGTAGTGATAGCAAATTGTAGAACATTTAATGCCAGATTTCCTACAGGTGCAAGTCAAATTACACCCTTTTGGGCGCTTGCAATGATATCATAGAGAGAAGGGCTGGAGAAGCTGGTTCCTTGTGGGTGGTGACTGAGAACAATCCATGTTTGGTTTCTTTCCAACACCAATCTAAGGGTCTTTTAGCAAATCCACTCCAATGTTGAACCTGTAGGTATGCACGGAGAGATTGTTCAAGTGCAGCTGCTGTAGTGGGAGGGAGAAATATTAAAATGAAATTATTTTTTACAAGTGATTTTTGAAAAAGTTTAAATATCAGAGAATCCCTTGTTTCTTCACTATTCTTTCTCCCACACAGGGATATCAAAACTTTCTGTTCTGCTTCATCTATGTCATCCGGGCATGCATTTTCATCCCGGAAAATGTTCACAACTTGTTGCAGTTCAGAACATTGATAAATTTCTTCTTCACTTGCCTGAAAAGAACAGATATGGTATTTCAACCACTGAACGCATGAAGAAACAAAATATTGTCCCTTATTTGTGGAGCAATGTTCAGGGTTGCTGCACACTTCTGCTTTACCTCTCCCAGGCTTTAAGAAGAAAATGTGTTCGGAATTAGTGGATACTACTATTTTAACCAAGAGGTCGATATCTTCACCAACAACTACGGCACATTGTGAACTTTTCTCTATTTCCAAAGCACTTTTGATTATTAGGTAATCAGCATATTCCTCAGCTTGCTTCACAACAACACCTTTATTTTGAAACTTAACACATAACATATTTATAAGCCTTTGCTTGTTCTTATAATTTGATCAAAAAATTCTCTTGAGACATAATGGCTGACATCGATTCAACAAACATAGCATAACCAAATATGTGTTTCTTTGTTCGTCTGATACGTTCTACCGATTTTGTACTTTTCACTGCATCTTCAGGGTAATCATCAAAAACTACTGTGGCCACCTTCATTGAAGTGCTTTTTGGCGTAATCAACGTATTTCTTCAGGATGAAGGGAAATTATTCCTTTGCCTGCCATAACACACGATGTAACAGAAATCCACCATTAACCACATAACATGCTGAAGTGAAATGCACATCAGTCTCAGTAGAAAATAAATCATAAAATACTGACTTGCGAGTCTTGCGCAGTCATCCTTCATCAAAGAGTGACAATGGGAAATGGGCCAGCTCAAATTCAAAATAATTGCATCAAACTTTTTAGGGGAGAGATTCTTCTCAATATTGTTTCTGGATTCACAGGAATTAATTCATCGTGAACTTTCATCTTGGAAGTGAAACCACGAATAGGCATTACTCGGTTTTTCCGTTTAAATGTAACAACGGCAAAATTATTAACAACAGTTTTTGACAAATAATATACTCCGATTTCATAAGCTTTGTGTCAATTTATACTTCCATCTGCCACAATACCACTTGCTATAGATGTGAAGTGTTTACAAAAAAATCCTTTCATTGATTTCCGAAGGATCCTGATGTTCGGAAACTTTGGATTTATAGATGCAAAAGAAAATACTGTTTAATCTTTCTCTTAAGTTCTTAAAGATGTCTTAAACATTCCATATTTCGATTCCTTCGTGTGTGGCTCTTTAATAACGTTTCTACAAAATGTCAGGCTTAGAAAAAGTTTTTCTGTTGCTAAAAGAGCTCTGAAACATGATATTTATTCCATTACGTATCATTGGGACTAAGCAGTGTGCTCTCAAAGCGACGTCATCAACGCATCCGCTCTCTGTGTTTGTATTTTAACTATCGATGGATGATGAACACGTGTTTCCCATATGCCCAGATAGGTAAATATTCACTAATCAGTCACAACAACAACAATGTCCCTTATACAATGCAACTTGCTTACTTAAAAGAGAACTGGAAACTTTTATTCCTTCCGAGTCTTTCTTTAAATTTGTTTGTATATTACTCTTCTCCGTTCGTGGCAATTTCGTTTATGGTACTTTTTTTATTGAAATCATTTTTCAAGCGCAGTTTATAATTTTTAAAGATTTCTTTTGCAAAATAATCGGTAATTTATTTAAAAATCCGTGCAATATCTGAATGCAGAAGAATCTGAGTTATTTTGAAGAACTTCCCTCGGATGAGAAATCCGTTGCTAATAATTAATAAGCACGCTTTCAACCATTGCTGAAGCTTTCGTGTGATGTTTTCCTTTGTTAAATCATAATAACAGTGGGTTTTTTTTCCTTCAAAATATACTAAATAAAGCCTTGAAATAATTATAAAAGCATCATGATCAAATTTAAAATGTATATATAATAATTGGAGGTGGGGTGAACCTATAAATTGGTCCGTCCTCGCTTCAAGCGCTTGATTAGCGATTTAGGCAGTACTTTGAAACGCCGTTGTGAGCTTAATTTTGATTGAATATATAAGTGTTGGTACTCATTTTATTCAGAATTTTAAGCTCTACAACTTTCGTATTATAATGGTTTTGATAGCATGAGTTGTTTTTTGAGATATTGTTCGATAATTGAAAAAAGTCCCATTTTCTGACTACAAATCTGCACGCAGCGGCTAACGCTCACCTCGCCGGAGGGGGAAAACTTAGTATGTTCATTCCAGACCTAAACTGAAGGGATTAAAACAATTTCCAGTTTTCCCCTAATTAATTCCGAATTCAACTACCCAACCACTGGGCTATTCGTCTTAGTAGTAATGTATGTAATTACGCTATCGCTTTCACACTGAGCGAATTTCATCCGCCTGCCGTCCGTCACCTTCACAAGGTCACTTGTTCTTTTTGCCTTCTCGAAGCTTTTGCAGTTAATTAATGATTCCATTATTTTTGTAGAACGCTTCAAAATTTAATTTTACTATTGTCTTTGTCATTTTTAAATGATTTCATTGATATTATAGAACGCACTTTCATTTAATTTGAGTGTTGATTGTGTAATTTTTTAATGTTTTCATATTTAAAATTTAGCTATTTTATTTCGAAATATGCCAATGCTAACGAATTTTATGTATTTTTATATTGTGTAGATCAGTGTCGTCTTAAGATATTTCAGTGCTCTCGTCTAGAGTCATCAGCACCCTAACTAGGAAACTGATTGTTATGGCCCAAACAAAATAACTAGCTAAAAAAATAATTCATTAATCATTATAATATTATAATAACATTATATTCTCCTAAGTCATTTTATTAACTATGTTCTATACCATATTATAACATTTAAAATTGTATGACATATAAAATTGTATAACATATTTAAAATTACAATTAAATAAATCTTTTTGGTTCAAAATCAGTATAGAAAGTTTTTATTACACCTTTGGATCAATAGCGCCCTGTTCTTCTGCCTAATTTGTCCTTTGGATAAGACGGCCATCTGTAAGGTATTGGAAACGAATTATATACTATTTCACGTAAATTAATTAAAATCTGGACAGCAGAGTCTAATAATCATGACTGAATTCTAAGATAACAACATATGTTTTATTTCTGAAGTTGCAATTTCAAGAAACGTTATACCTTTTATAAGTAATTCCGACAGTCTTATAGACTTCTTCAGTATTTTGAACTCTTTGTGGAAATTCCATTAAAGTTTTCGATTTTTTTATGATTTTATTTGAAAATTTAAATCATTCTGAATATATCATGGTATTGCACATGAATATACTTTAAATAATTGAGAAGATATAGTCAAAACCCATCTCAATATAAAGAGATGTTTTGCGAGTGATATATACTTTAAATGCTTACGCACAGGATTTTTAAAATATTGTTCATCAAACACACATAAATTTTCCTGCTATGTTTATACAAACACAATGAAAAAACATACAAAATCAAAGCATTGCGTTATAGTTTTTTCAGTGCGTGGTATCTTACATATAATTTTCAAGAAAAATGAATACTATTTTAACGTTATAAAAAGTGATTAAAGCATATCTGAATATTTACCATGTTAAATGATTTTAAAGCTGCGATATTTCAAAGGGAATTTTCATAACATTTGTTTGCATTAGGTTGCTTAGTTTTTTTTTTAAATCCTGCGCGCAAATGAAATCTATGTTCCACAACTTATGTATAATCGATTTAATGTATTATTAATATATACATTTGCAATGGTTAAAATTATTACACTGACTTTAAAAATCCATATCTAGGGAAGAAACTTATCTTATGTAATTATGGTAGAAACAAAATCTATAAATTTTTGCTAAGTAATAAACAGTCGCACTTTCACTGTTGCTTTTTCGTTGTTAAAGGTCCTATAACCCTTTATGCTTTAAACACAAACGAATTAAGATTTAAAAATAAGTGTCAGTTACTTGCGATTTTGTTTAGTTATATTAGCGTCCGTTTTGAAACAACACGAGGGCTATTTTAGGACGAACCTCGCCATTTTGAACCGTGGTCACATGACGAGGACGACACCTGATCTGGCACCCCCTCTCCAAACTTTCGCCTCACAGCAGAGGGAGGGCGTTTCACTCCTACGTATGATTTAACGGGCAACACAGTTACTTCAGAGTCGCAGCTACCATTTTTGTCGGTTGAATGCAGTTCCAAATTTTAGTATTTTGCCGCAGAGTATAATTTTTCATTCGGTTGTGGAATTCATCAAAATATACTACAGTCATTCAGACATTCATCTGCACGTTATTCTTCCAAAAGTGAGGTGATTATCGTCTCGTTTCGTTTGATTGATAGGTGCAAGACCATATTGCTGCTACTTCCGATCCATACTGAAACAGCTAAGAAATGAAAAACTACACTCAAATACTGACGGCGCGAATCGGCAAGTGTGAAAGCGAACAAGACACGGCAAAATGTAAACAAATTTGCGCCGTAACGGTTGAAACTGCATAATGTGAAAGGGGGCTTACGTAACAATTTGGGAAGAAGAAAACTCCCTTTTGCGGATGTTGCCGTGGCCTTCGAGTCTTTGCCGCCTACCTCCCCACCTCCAGCGGTACGTTCCGGGATACAGATTCTTAAGTAGAAAACCGAAGAGAAGGTGCTATATTAAGTAAGGATACGAGAAAATCAAGGGGAGACCATGCCCAGTAGTTTTTTTTTTTTTTTATCTCATAACCCTAAATTTTCGATTTAAATTTTTAAAAGTGTCGTTATAGTGATATTGTCGATTAACCGGATACCAGTTACGAGAGTTTAGTTTGTTATATTTACGTCCCGTTTTGAAGCAGCACGATGGCTATTTTGGAACGGATCTCGTCATTTTGTACCGCGATCAGATGACGAGAACGACTCCTAAAATGGCACCCCCTCTCCAGACTTCCGCCCACCAGCGGCGGGACATTTGGCTCACTTCGTATGATTTAGCGTGCGCCAGGCCCAAGTTCACGGCGAATCTTCGGTGGATCGGGTTTCGAGCCCCGAGGCCGATACCTTACCATTAGGCCATAGCCCCCTCCCCCCATTTACGAGTGATTTTACTGTATAGCGACGAAAATCGAGTTTCAATTTTGTAACTCTCCCCTCTGACCAATTGGGTTAAAAATTTGATACAGATCTTCAATTTGGATATCACGAACTACATACCTAATTTCATTCGCCAATCCTATTGCGTATTTAAGTTATCGTGTTCACATACATACGAATAGACAGACCGACAGACAGTCAACCCTTTAATGTGTCTGATTCATGATGCAGATATACAATTGATAACAAAACCATATGCTAAATTTCAGCTGACTTGTTCGTTTCTTTTTTGGGTTATCCAGTTCACAAGTTAAAATTTCAGGAACAGGTGATGAACCTGCACTCATTTGCATGAACCAAATAGCCTCTGCGTTCCGTGAGTATCAATACTGCAAGATGGGAGGAATAGCTGTCCAGGAAGATGACTGGCTACCAACAGCTACCCCTTTCACGAATACTCGAAAGATTCTGCCGGCAATGAATGGGCTATAATCTTGCTCCATCATGCACTTAATTAACATGCAATCTCTAAAGTTTTTATTTTTCCGTTAAATAATTTCTTTTTATCTAGTTCTTTTGATGGCATACTTCCTACGATGTGCTTATCACCTGACCTACGCGAGGTCAGCTACCCATAGGAAAACTGTTGAAATCTGATTCCATAACCACTCAGCCATAATAACACAATATAACGCCACTGCATGCCCCGAACTCGGAGCCAGAGCGGCTCCCTGTCGGTTGCGTGGGTATGCGTGGAACTTTATTGATAAAGCAAGAGCAGAAAAAAAAATTACATTTTATATATAAGGATACAAAGAGAGGAAATACAAATATAAACACTAATATATACACAAACATATATACGCACATAAAACACAAATATATACACTAAACTAGACTCTGCGTCCTAGAAAAATCACATGTACTTTTACATGATGCTGTTGATGACAAGTTAAACGTGTGGTGAACATGTGGCTGGTCTCTGAGACACTGAAACTCATGATCTGTCTCTGGCATGGAATGTTCCAGGAGAGATTAGAAGAAGGGCGTGGTGGGAGACATGAGCTTTGTAATGGGATGAACAATGTAAGCTATTGTGGAGTTATTCTGGCTGTTCCGATTTAAGAAGGTCTTCTTGGCTGGTGATAAAGTTGAGGAGGTTTATTATTTTGTTTGTTAGCAGGTGGTGGTTGGTTATTGATTTCACCCAGGCTTCTATATGTTGATCTGCTGGACTCCTGAGGTGGTAAGAAAGCGTGAGGCGGCACTTGGTGGCATAGTGAAGGATACTTTTTGAACTTTTGCGCTTGTCTTTATTTGCTGTTTCCATCAAACTCGCAATGACCTTCTGGCAAAGTATCGGCCTAGCATCCGGAATGTTGCGAGTTCGAGACTCGATTTTTCCAGAGATTCCTTATGTGTAAAAATTAAGGACCGTTTTTTAAAATGCGAGAAATTTGCAATTTAAGCGAAAACTATGGTTCGAAATCAGTTGTGGAGAATCGCCTAACATAAAATAGAGTATCAAACACATTTTACAGTGAAGATTCTGTCAAGAGGGCAATCGGGGGGGGGGGCGACCAGAAAGTAGTGAAGACGGAAAGGGATTTCAACTCATCACGTTTCACAGAAGGCTGATAACGAGATGAAACTTTCATCAATGGTTATGTTTGATGTGCATAATATTTACATGCAATTTCGGAAACATAACATAAATATTCGGGAAGATATAAATGTTTCTTTAAAATATCCCAAATTTTCTGGCATTTTTTTTATTATAACATGCAAAGTTTTCTTTCAAATTATACAAAACTTGCAGAAAACTCGAAAATTTGTTAAAAAAGTATTGTATTAAAATTTTAAGTAAATACGCTGAATATTAGATGAAATATGAGTATTTGTACTAAATAATTTTTTACTACGTATTTGCGAGACGTAGAGTAATTTTTCTTTTATAAATTCAAAGTCAGATATATAGAGTAACTATAAAAAAATTCGAGTTGAATCCCATTAAAATTCAGAAAGATATCGGCATTGCAGTGAGGTAAATTTAAAATTATCTTTAAGAGAAGCTAAATGATGAGGGTTCTTGCACAAACTGAAATTTTTGAACATGAATCTTCCAACAGTAACATTACAATTTCGGGAAAATGAATATCTTGAATACCCATGTATACTTATAAATTAAATACATTATTTTTTTTAAGAAACCTTTATATCTTCCTGAATAATTGTGCTATATTTACGAAAATACTCGTAAATATTATGCATATCAAACATAACCATTGATGAAAGTTTCATCTCGTTATCAGGTTTCTGTCAAACGTGATGAGTTGAAACCCCTTTCCGTCTTCATCACTTTCTGGTCACCCCTATGATTGTCCTCGTGACCGAATCTTCATTGTCAAATGTGCATGAAACTAAATTTTATGTCACGCGATTCTCCAGAATTGATTTCAAACCATAGTTTTTGTATTAATTGTAAATTTCTAGCATTTTACGAAATGGTCCTTAATTTTTGCACATCAGTGTAATTCTAATGCGATTCGTCCATGCCAAACGTCCTCTCGGTGGTGCGAAATGGAGGCTTGGAGAAGAAGTGCCATTTCAAACGTCTTATTTGTGCTCTGGTGCTCGCTCACAGTTATGATGGCCTTTCAAAAAATAGCTGCTTTAGAGTAAGACAAGTCCTGACATATTTTTTTTAAAAAATTCACTAAATGACGACTTTAAAAGGTTGACTTTGAAACTGACTTTAGGCTGACTCTAAAACACTGCTTTCTTGAAACTAAACTTATTTATGAAAAGCGATAATAGTTCCAAATTTCTATCCATAGAAAAATGTCATTTAAGATTTTCACAGCAAAAACATTATTTATACTTACAGGTAAAAAATAATAAAGATAAAAATTAATTAATTCTATATCTATTTGTTTTCCGAATATTAATGATCAACTAAAGAAGCAAGTAGATAAATACAAATAAAAAAGCACATGTAGTTTGCATATACTAATTTTAAAACACTTAAGTTGCATTGGTAAAGTCTGACTGTCATTATGTAAGTAGCTGATTGTACTTTTTAGATTTCGTACTCTTCTCAAAATATTGTTGTTTGCAAAAAAGAATTTTAACGTATTTACATAAAAGTATGAAGGCAAATACATTAATAATTGCATGCATTTGCCAGTATGTCTGAAAGTTATCATCTAGACAACTTTAAGGTTGTCGATTTTTGCTCCCGTAATGCACATCAAATGCACAGGCCAATTTAATTTCGATATCCGTTGACGAATTTTCGTTTACAGTGGTGCGTCACAGCACAGTGTAAGTTTGGTGTTTGTAGTGATCAATGCACCATTACAAACACCGAACTTCTCACTTACATTTGAAACTGTTGCAAACCAGTATCATATTTAGATTTAATTACGGTTATAATTTTAAGTTCAGTTAGAAGTTAGATGGCAGACGAGTTTGCTTTTGCTATGTGACTGTGAATTCACGTAAATTGATTTCATTACTTTGTATAGTTTAACCCTCTAACTAAGGGTACTTTTAGTACAGGTGATCACTCTAAACGCAAAAAAAAAAAGAAACATTTTTGTCATGTATTTAATTGTGATACAGTGGCGAATCAAAAATACCTCCATAACTAAGTATGCATTTCGTAATTAACGATAAGAATTTATGAATTCATTTTATAGTTATTTTTATTACAAAAATACATTTTTATAATTTGACGGAAAGATAAATGAAAAGAAAAAAGATTTATTCTATTTTATTTATATAATGAAAAATATTTTTTAGTTTAGTAGTGCATAAGCCACACCCGCAACATGTGGTTTATAAACCACACCCATAGTTAAAGGGTTAAACGAACGAAAACCTTTTTCTTCTTTTTCAGACCTTTTAAAACCCTTCCTTAAAGAAAAATTGGAATTTTCTTTATAAAGTACTTCGCTTAAAGCAGATATATTGAAGATGCCTGGATTATCCATGTAGACCTAAAAATAATAAATAAATGTCCCTCTTATCATATGTAAATGTGATGTTTCTAGCATGGGCCATTGGTATCGGAGTATACAAAGCGTACTTACAACTGCAGAAATGTTGCGCGATAACTTTCCAGAGCTCGTTGATGTTCTTGGTCTTCCGGAACATTCTGAACAGTTCCATTCGTTTCAAACTTATCTTTTATTCGATTAATTGTAAGTCGCGTTGGTGGATCTTCCTGAAAATCTCTACGATATTATCTTTGTACTTCTACAATATTTTCATACTTTCAATAGCATTTTAATATAAATTTTCTTTTTCCAGAAGTTAATTTTGGTCCACTCATTATTTCCAATTAATTATACCTTCAAAAGAAAGAAAAACCAGAAAGTTATGTCTCGTTAAATAGTGTATACATTTTTGGAAATACCCAGTAGTATTTGAATGAAAGATGTTGTTTAAATTTCTCTTCTTTTAAACACTTTTTGCTTAAAGCAAGGATATTTTAAATTAGTTCTTTAAAACAGGAGTTAATCCTTGTTAGATGATACAGTTGTTTCAAGCAAAATAGCATCAAAGCTTTAAAAAGAAAGGGGTGGGAGGAAATTTGTAAATAGGTGGACTTTTCGCCCTTTTGGTCCTCCCAAACTCGTACCTCCCGTACTCGACAAAATAGCCAATGGCCATAGGTGATTGTGTGGCCGAGTGTTGAAAGGCTCTCCGATCATAAATCATTCTCTCTGGAGTGTTGTGGTATCAACCTTTTGCACAGAAAAGAGGGAATCACACGAGTATCACGAGACGGCCTTAGGAGGTGCGGGGCCCAATTTGAAATAATTTTGGTCAACATTTCTTTTTCTATAATCTAAGGAATTTGAGTTAAGAAAAAAAAAAAACTAGCTGTAGAGTTCTCTTCTCGACATTCTCGTATGCGTACACAATATGGAGCCTTTGGTGCTTCGTAGAAAATTAAAGGAAACCGACTATGCATTTCGCACAAATTTGGTAAAAATTCCATTAATCACATTTCATTTATCTACCTCGTTGCTTTCTTGGGTTATAGTGTTCACATTCAGAGAATAGACAGACCGATAGACAGCCAACTCTTTGATTGCTTTGTTCAAAAATTTCCCACAGATCCACAATTCCCTAGATAAAAACCGTATGCTAAATTTCATTAATCTGGTTCATTCCGTTTTTAATTGTTCACATGCACACGGATAGAAAAACTTCCTCTAGACCGATTTCCAAAATTTGATAGAAATCTACAATTTTATTAACCATCAAACCAAGTTCCGCTCGTCTTGCTCGTTTTTGAGTTATCGCGTTCAAAGACAGACAGACATAATTCAAAGATGTTATTTTTGGGATCAGGGAGAGCAAAAACTTGGAGATTCAACAAAATCTCAAGGTCCTTTTTTCATGCTTCAGGTACGGAAAAAAAAGAAAGAAAGAAAAGAAAAAGGAAGTAGCTCTCTTAAATTCTTAAACTCAATTTTGCACCCTCTGATAACGGTGCCAGGGCCCTCCACTGAACTGAACCAAAAAAAATAACATTATGGTTCGGGGCCCGATTGGGAGCAATTGGTCTAATTGGCTAAAAGTCGACCCTGACAGTCGGAATACTTCTTGATCACTCTGCGGACATGGAAAGCTGCTTCGGAGGACGAGCAAATAATTTCTCTGACATCCCATTGTAAAAGGCTCCTTTTGGTTTGGAAGCTTTATGACAATGGCCGATAAAAGCACTTGTGATATATTCAATCTTCGAAACTGAACCAGTCAGTTACGACTTCAAAGGGAACTTCACTGTCACTCTTCGAGGTATCCGCCTGCTTAGTTTTTGAATCCGAGGGTACGAGAGATATCAATAAAATACTCCAATTTGAAAAAGGATTTGATCCGGGTACAGTCCAATTCAAAAATGCAGTTAACTAACCTTCTTAGAGAAAAACGGCGGATAATCTATAATAAAAATGAAATAAAAAAATATGAAGTAAAACTAAAATTATCAGATTTTCTAAACTTCCATCCAGAAGATTCTGAAATCCGAGCTCCCTACCTGGGCGTGACCTACGAAAAACTGCTTATCTCGTAGGTCACAACTTGGGACACTGTCTGAGAGACGGATGGGAAACCTATGAGACCAGCGGTTCCCAACCTATGGTCAACGGCCCACTTGTGGGAGTGGAGTCGAGAGACGAAGTCTATAATAGTCTTTATATATAGAGAGAGAGCCAAGAGTCTCTCTATATATGTATATTATATGCGTATATATGTTTGTATTTTTTGCTTATATTAGTTAGTGGGCCTCAAAACATTTCTTACACAACAGGTGGTCCGCACAACCAAAAAGATTGTGAGCCGCTGTATTGGACAATATTTAAAAAAATAATAATTGATAAAAAAAATTCAGAATCAATAAAATAGTTAATTATTAATTTTTTTTAAAAAAAAGGCAGGAAGAAATTACGGAACATAAATTATATATAAGAAGATAAAGAAACATATTTGTATTGTTTTTACAATTTTTCTCAGGCTGATTCATCCACATCGGTCATATTAGGGTGGCCTTATTCCATGTTTAGATGTCGTTGGCAAAGATAATTCTGTAGACGCTAATTTTTTAAATACTTTGAGAAAAGTCAATCCTTTTTATATGAACATTAAAATGAACTAGTAAAAATCGTAACAGATCTAGTCATTGGATTCATATTCGGATACTTTCTGAATCCGAAACAAAGAGCCGAAATTCAAGACTGTCCCAGCTAGTCCGGGGACGTCTGGATACTTTAATAAAAGTGTGGCACGGTTTCTTCAAACATTTTATAAAGGGAATATAAAACATAAATTCAAGCGTGCTCATGTGCGTTACTTTGGCTTGCTTTCATTTGGAAGTAAAATAGTGCGGGGATATATTCTAATGAAATATCTGTTTTCACAAATTCTCTTTTTGTTTTAATTTTTTCACAGCGGAATCTGTATATAACGATACTGCCTATAACTATATTTTCTTTAGTCCCTGCAGAATTCGTATTTACTCAATGTATTTTGAACCTGCCTATAGCGATAATTACTTTTTAAATGCACCTGCCTATAACGGTAATTTTACATCTTCAGGAAACAGATGCAATACAATCCCGATTTTTTCCCCCCTTGGAAAACGATACCTCATAGTCGAGAATGTAAGATTATTGGGTAATCGGGGGGGAAGGTGCTTGAAACCGGAGTCAATTGCAACAAGAAGATCGGAGGGGGGGGGGGCCAGTGATTGAAATGTGCGCCGATGTTTGTTGCCTCTGTCTCCGTCTGGGCACTGTCGATGAATTAGTAAATGTACTTCTTCACTTAAATAAAAAAAAAATTTAATTTTGCTTTCAAAAATTTTCTCTTTTTCCCTAAAATTCAAAAAATCTCATTTCAAATATTTCTATTGCAGAGATCCTAAATCTCGCTTCTAGTATGTTTCGCTTTAATCTAAAGCTCTCCTTTTTATCTAAAGTGCACCGCTACCTACAATGGACAAAACCATTGTCACTAAAAGCTCAATTCCATCCAGGAAATACAGATGATGGCCCCTGCCGGTAGCCAATGAGCTGTAGTCTTCACCCTCCAACTAGCCTATTCATTCGCAGTTAGTACTTCGGACAGACCACTTGTTCCTTGAAGCTTGTTTTCGATGTGTTAAAGCCTTGAATCTACGATGGCGGGGAGTAAAACGCTGACATTTGAAGACATTACGTAAAACAGTGGCTGCTTTTTTGAGGAAAAGAAAAGATATTGAAGATGATGTGGAAAAAAGTAAAGTGGATAGCAAACGAAAACGATTTAAAGGTGCCGTAAATGACAATGTTGACGAAGTTTTTAACTATAATTTTACCTTTCATTTTGAAGTTCCTAAAAAAAGTTTAAATAATTTAAAGTTTATAAAATACTATTTTATGTCAGTGAGTATTTGTAAGATGAATCAATAAACGCAATAAAATTAATTAGTATACTATTACATACACACGCACAACAACATCGGATGCTTAAATCCTCAAACTGCCTACATCGATAACCTGTTTATAAAAATATTTATTCTAGGTCCCTACAATATCGTTTTAAACAGGTTTTATTGCATAATATGTAACAAAAGCTTTATTATTTGGATAACACACTACAAAATCATATTGAGACTGTAAATAAATGAGTTCAATTAAAGAATTATTACTGGTTCAAAAGAAGTCATATACGTAGTTTCCTTTTTGGCAGGTAAAAGTCACTAAGTTCAGAAAAAAATTTAAAATTATAATTAATAATATATTTTTTATGTGCTAACATTGTGAATATATAACTTGTTCTTATAAAAATAAACCAAACAGAGGCTATAAACAAAAGAGTTTAATTAAATAATTATTACTGTTTCAAAAGAAGTCATAGACGCAGTCTACATTTTGGCAGGCAAAAGTCACTAACTCCACAAAAATTCCCTTTCACGGACTACTGTAGCCAATTAAAACTTCCAATTAATTATTTCATGATATAAACCAGTTATCTAAACATCAGTAAACCTACTAGTATAGGCAAATTAAGGTTGGAGACGGAAATAATTATTAGAAAGCTAATTTCTTCTGAAATAGTTTCTTTAGGTCCCCCTGTACTCCCCCCAAAAAATTTTACTTGGGCAACACCCTTAAATTTTGAGTAAACATCCGCCATCTTGGATTTTCCTAAAAACTCCATAACTCAGCAATGGATAATCATAGAGAGGTGCTGTTGGTGTCAAACGTGTTTGTTTTGGAAGAACAACTCATTACTGCAATAAAATGTCTAAAATTGAGAGTTTATATTTTTTAGAGAGTTTTAAGGAGATTAATAACTTTAAAAATAAATTTATCACCATAAAACAAATTTGAAAATATACAAAAGCAGCATTTTTCACAAAAGAAAGAAGAAATTGTTTGGAAACTTATAACTTGATGGATTAGATTAAGAAATAGGGTGAGCCTAAATAGAGTTGTTGGTCCCGGTATTGTGACTTTTCCGTACATATATGTTTCCGTACAAGTCATAAAATTGTCCTTCAACGCTCTTTTGAGAAGCGTATCTGTACGCAAATGTCATACAATCGTTGGTCCCATTGGTAGAGACTTGAACATATTTATTGCTAAAATAGCTAGAAAATATCATTGGCTTATTGAAGGCTTTGGTGAATGGAAACGTCACATTTTTATGGAAACCAAGCACTTAATTAATATAAAAAAAGAAAAATCATCAATAGAGGTATTTTTTTATACAAATCTTAAAAAGGAGATTAATAACTTAAGAAATAAATTTATTATCACCACCGTAATAAAAGCAGAAAATATTTTTTGTATTATGTGTAAATTCCACTTCAAAGAGATTATGATCAATGAGTACAATTCAAACATCACATATCAACTTATTAATTGCAGTAAAAAAGAACTAGACAAAAGAATGTTGGCCTTAGCTAAAAAAATTAAAATCAAGACAAATAATTTGACATATCCTTACCTTTTCCTTACTATTAAATTACACGAAAATCCTTTTAAATTCCTATTTGTTACATGTGGCACAGGCAGTTACAATTTTTATTTTGGAAAATTCTTCTTCAATATTCTCAAAAAAATTGAAAAAGAAGAAAACTTTATAATTAGTAGTAATATTGAAATTCTGAACTTTCTTTAATATAATAAAATTCATAGCATCAACACTGTTCACTTTGAGAATCTTTTCACCAGCCTCCCACATGAAAAATTAACTGAAGCATGCATTAATTTATATACCTTAACTCTAATTTCATAGATAAAATTAGATGGCTAGAAATTTGCAATGTTAACATCTGTGAAAATTATCTCTTCAATAGAATCAGCTACTAGAGACAATCATGTGATCTTCCGATGGTTACTAATTTCTCCAGTGCACTGGTGAATGTTTTTCTTCATACATTCGAGAGAAAATTCATAAAAAATAATCTCATTTCTGCCTATCGTTTTATTGATGACCTGATTGTATTTGACTTTGACAACCTTGACAATTTAATTAACTGCTATCCGGAAGAACTTAAACTGAATAAAACCAATGATAATAGTAATAATTGTAATTATTAAGATCTAGTAATTAAAATTTTAGATTCAGGTATTTCGGTTGGTATCTATGACAAAAGAAATTACTTTAATTTTAGAGCTATTTCTATTTGTCATTATCATACCAATCTCAACCTAAAAGTCATTAAAAATACCATCCACTCTTAAATCAAAAGAATCAAAAATATCTGCATCCACCATTCTGCTAGTGCCAAGGCCATTGATAATTTAAAGCTAAACGGCTATCCATTTCATTACTTTATAATTAAGAATTAAAATATTTTTTAATCTCTCAGGCTTTAAATAAGTTGTTTACTTCTCAATTTCTCCATTGCACTGGAAGTGACTTTGGTGCTCATTCCAAACCTTCTAACATTTTTAAGGGCTCACCTTCAAACTTTTCTGAATAATAAAACAAAAAAAATGAAAATAAAAATTATAAAAATGCGTAAAAACAACAAATTTCTTTTTAAAAAATTAAAAATAAATAAAAACCTTAAAAAATCTTTATAAAAAATTTACAAAATTTTTTACAAGTTTATAGTTAGTGTTTCCCTCACTAGATGGAGATAGGTGCTTGCATCTATTTACTTCGTTATGTGTTTGTAACGAATGGCGTGCTTTCTTTCTTTTGTTCCACAACTTTTATTAGAGATAAGATTTTAAGCCCTTCTTTTCGTATTTTGTTTAAAAGACTGTTTTTAATTTCTTCTTTGTGGATAAATGTTTTTCTTTTTACTACACTCCGGAATGGGTTCAGGCCTTAGAGGATATTAAATCAGACCTTAAAATATTTTTCCTCTACAGAAAACCTATTCCAATTTTGAATCTGCATGGATGAATGGACTCTGATGAAGTCATCTACCGAATTCTTACTTCTTATTGTTGTCTTCTATTATTTTTGTATTTTTAACTCTTCCACAAATAAAATTCCTTTTATTAGTATTTTTATCTATTATGTTTTAGTAAAGTCGTCTTTATTTTGCATAATCTTCTCTGGTTAAGGCGCTGGTACGTTTGACTTGGACATGATCATCTGTATCGCAATTGCCTTCGATATCGCATTCATTTTCGGAATCTCGAATATTCCGATTGAAGCAGGACCTTCCCGCACTTTCGCTGCATAGTGATGCATGTGAGCCACTTCACTTGCACTCACAATTTCGGGAACAGTCTCTTTTGCAGCCGCAACAAACGAGATGCAGCAGGTTGTCTGGCGCCTGGTGTAAAGTGGATGTGACAGGCCTATAGTGTCCCTGTTCGAAACTCCAGCTCCAGGCTTTTTCTGAAAAGACGTTACCCTTCCACGCCTGGACTTGGTTTAAACTCGCAGACTATGCTGGTGAGCGGCAGCTGAAGTAGGAGGAAGGCACGCAAGATTCATGACATAGTTTGGAGGGTTTTTTACCTAAGGTCTGGATATATTTCTTGCATCTGGTTTTGTCAAGTCCCTCTGAACGTTTACCTCCGTACAAATGGACGACGCTCTCATGCAGTTGCAACGCAATCCTGCGACGTGATTGAGTTGTTGAATATTTCCACAACTGAATTTCACAGTCATTTTGTAGCTTCTTGAAGTATGAAATTGGACCTCTTCTGTGCAAAGCAGAGGTTGTGTCTCATGCCATAAAAGCGTGTTTTAGTGACTTTTGATAGAAAAAATTCTTCGGAGGCAGACAAGTTTATCACCTCGTTGCAAATTCCTCTGAGTTTCAACCTCAGAACCGATTACAAATCCGTCTTCCTCACAATACTTCAAAATCATATGAGCGATTGCTGCCTGAGAAAGCGAATGATCTCGCAATGCTCTTGGCATAAGTATCTTCATTAACCATTGGATAACAGCGTTCCTTAGCAAATACTTCACATTACATCTCTTCAAAGCCACTGTCAGTCATGATTTTACCTCCCGCACCGATGTAACTTAAGCAGATGAAATACACCTAATCTCACTATTACCTGGGACAGAGCGCCACCCCATGTCCCTTTGCCTACGATATTACCTTGGACAGCGCATCAGTTTCGTCCGCCTGAGAGACTGTATACATGGCTATAATGGAAAGCGGCTGATCAAATGTCACAATATGCCTTTGTTGCCGCTTCCTGCATTCATCAGCTGCGAAAAGAAGACAGGGGTTAATTGAGGTGAGGTTAGGAGGTTGAAGATTGACGAAGAGCAAGGGTATCACTGATAACTTTTCGTAACATCTAAATTTATATATAAATTTAGTTCATTTTGACTAAAAATGTCGCATTATAAAGAATTGACAAATGCCGTGTAATCAGACATTTAGTGTACCAGTGGTTAAGTGGGTAAAGGCAAGGAATGACAGGGCATGGTTGAGGAATTAATTCATGGAAGAAGTAATGGGCGGCTGTATGCTCACTGTGCTCCTAAATAAGCCTTAACTGCACCATTCAATAAATGCGAGAATAAATTAGCTCGAACAGATGTAAAACTTTGGCATTCCAAAGAAACTGATGATAAATCATTTGATGAAAAATTCAGCAAATGGAAAATTATACTTCCTAGCCTTATTGGCTGTTACCTGGGTTTTTTTTTTTTTTAACTTCCTCTTATATGAGATATACAAACAGAAAGTATTGTAGTCGTAAAATTTCAACCTCCAGAGTTTGATGAATTTCCGCGTTTTAGACTACTCTGAATGCGAAAACTCACATTATTGAAATTATACCCGTATGTCGGCATGGATTCATATGAACTCGAGAAACGTGATAAGCCATACTGATGAATTGTAGCTATGTAGATTTGAAAAAGAGTTCATTTTTTGATTAAAAAAATAATTCGTTACTTTTTGAAAATTCTTAATTTATCTTAGAAATTATAATTAATTTGAATGTTAATTGTATGTAATATCTACAAAACATAAAAAATACAACACAAGTTAATATTACAAAAAAAAACAGCCTTAAAATATTAAATTAATATATGTATTCCATTTTATGATAGTTTATTTTTTAGATTCCATTTTATAATGCTTCGATTCCAATTTATTAAATTGGAATCTAAATATTATTGATAGCCTATTTGATAAATCTAGATATAAATGATAAATTATTCATAAAATAATAATGTATGTAATAATGCATGTTACCTATTATTATAAACTATTAATGAAAAGAAAAGTTTAAATATTTTTTAAAATATATTCAAGTACTTTTTGACCATTATTCCATTTGCATACTGATCAGATCCAACCCATTAGTATCAAGCAGTATAAGGTTGCTGCCACACTAGCAGGATCGTTGCGGCCCTAATGAACAACAAAGAGAAAGAAGCCCTGAAGCCCAATTTCCAAGGCTTAGCTGCCCCAGTACAAATACAAGCCCAAAAACTTGACACTGAACACTTGTTTGTGATTTCTTTCTGAGGGGATGAGCGAATGTAGAAGTTTGCAAAGCCAGTCGGATATTTTTTATATTGTACATCATTGCAGATTCATTCGAACAGAGTAACCCTTCCTGCTGTACGTATTGTCTTATTACCATTTATACTCCCACCTGGGGGCCCCACGAGTACGTGGATATGAGAAGCCGCCGGTTAAGTAAGCGGTTCTCGTTCCTGTTGTGGGCACAATAATGGGGGATTGAATCCTCCCTTCAGTGATAGTACGTACCTCCTTCGGGAGAGGTCTCGCCGTGGTCGGTGATGACCACTAGGACTCTGGCCGCAGCAGCTGTCATTCAGTTTGACCCGGATGCTACGGCAGGGCGGGGTAATGCTGTTTATGATTATGATATTACCATTTATACTAAAATCGATGCTACGGCCGTTAGTGTGCAGTTAATATGAATTTGAAATTTCAATGAATTCTTTGGACACGAATTGCATTTTCAAATAATAAAATATTAACTTTTCAAAAAAAAAATTGTAATTCAAATTTTAAGTTGCATTTTCAAGTAATAAAATATTAACTTTTCAAAAAAAATCAATGTAATTCAAATTTTAAAGGAGCATTTTACTCTCTCTGCCATCGTGGTACAAATACAATCTAAAATTCAATTTTTAAATACGAAAATGCAAAAAGAAGTGATAAATATTGAGTTGTATAGTTTTTTCCTTCTGTCATGCTGGCAAAAAATTTTATTGTTTAACTGTGTGTGTGATGTCATCCTACTCATGATATCTTATTTCTTAATAATGCGTTCATTTCGTGAATCTTATCCACATTTTATTTTGGTTAAGTCCAACTTTCAATAATGCATTTCAACATTTGTAACATTCAACAGCATCCGACCATTGTATATGGAATGTTTTATTTCTATACACTCTATGGACACCAAAACCGTAATTGTATGTACCAAATAATGTATGCAAATCAAAAAGGCACCGACTCCAGGTCGACATTACTGTAAATTGCGTGTAACTGATTTCCATGTTTTCACCAGAGCCACACGTGAATGAAATTGTCGCTGGAACCAGACACAATAGAACTTCTTTTTTTCTCCCTTTCTTTTTCTTTTCAATTATTCATCCAACATACCTCGCCCAACAAAAAGTAGATCATCGTTTCCATGTTGTGTGCCACTGTCCACTTCTCGGAACAAACTACCCTATTGTCCGGCAGCCAGACAAAAGCCAGGTTCGCGTTCCGATTCTTTTCATTTGAAACTTCCCAAATGATGCGTGTTTCGGACAAAAATTTGGGAGTCAATTGGACACCTGTTTATCGGCGACAATTGTTATTATGATTCCCCTCTCCATATAGCTATTTTGGGAGCCCCCTGGCGCACCGGAAGCATGGTAAGGTCGCCATTAATTATTCATCATTGCAGCGATAACTATTCTTCACCCTTTCTGAGTTTGACAACCACGTGCGAGTTGCTCCACAGGCCACTGACACTTTAAATTCCAGCATGTGGTGTTAAATAGAAAATGAATAGGAAAGGTGTCTGGAAAAAATGAAGGACAGTCACCTGAATTAAAAGAAATATCTGAAAATTGTATTTGACATAGAATATTGCGTTTCTAAATTTTCTGAATTACAGCGATGCGTGCACATTTTTTAACGAAATGAAAGGTTAAACGACATTTCTTTATTCAAGGCGCACGGAATTCTACATTAACATGATCTCAGACAGAAACTTTACTCAAATGGATAAGCAATTGAATGGTGCTATGCAACAAGGATATGCATTCTTGAAATTATTAAAAATGATTCTGAGGAAATTGACTAATTGGAAAATTTTTAATTCGTATTTTTTGGAAAATTCTATTTTTTTCTCTGTCCGTTGAGCTTCTTTTTAACCTAATTTTGAAATATTGTCTGTAATTTGAATTAATTTTAGTTGATTCGAAGTCAAAACTCAATATTGTAATTTTTTTTTTATTTCTGAATTGTTTTCGTTAATTAAATAATTCCGTATCTTGTATCCTCAGTGATTGTAAATGAAGAATTTTTTAAGGTCTCACTTGGTTATACCAAAAAATCAATAAAAAAATTCTCGCCCTTTTAAAAACTTTAAAAACATTAGATGTGAATACTACTGTCTGTTTTGAACGTTTATTGTACAATCGTTGTATTCAAAGAGTTGTCTATTTACCAAAATTATTAATTTATTTATTGAAATTATTATTTTTAAAATAATTTTAAAATATTTAATGGTAATTATTACTTTTTATTTATTAGCATTTGCTGACTGTTTGTTCATTACGTATTCATAATTAAAACTGTTTAACATTTCGAAAATAAATCCTTACTACCATTTTTAGTTCAAAAATTGCGGTTTTTATTTATCTTACTTATTTAAAGACCTAGTTTTTTAAATAGAATTTTTGAATAAATAGAATTTTTATTATGCTGCCATCAGCTTCGAATTAGCCAAATTCAACTGTATTGTAATTTATTTATTCAAGTGTTAGTTTTCAAGATAATCAAGTGAATGATATGTGAAGTTTGTTACGTGTTAAAATTTTGGACTCCTCTGCTGAATGTTTTGATGCTGGATTTGTTGCGGCAGTATTTTAAAAGAGTGATTTTTTCCCAGACTATTGGGGGTTTATTGATTTGCTGCTTTTTTTCAGTGATACAGAAAACTGTTTGACTTTCAACTAATACATCCTGTATAAAACAAAATGAATTAATACTAGACTGTTAGTCATGGAGATATATGCTTTACAATTTAATCATTTTCAGATAGACGTTTCTTTTGGGATTTCTAATATCACAACATTTTATACAATTTCGATGTTTTCAATACTTATAATTTAATTCAATTGCGGATTTTTCGAAAATGGCGGTTGAACTCTTTTTCTTTTTACTGATTTTTAGTTTAAAATTTTCCATTGTGAATTCCTCTATTTTCACATAATCTTCTTAGAAGTCAAAAGTGAAAATTGTACAAAAATTGTTATCATTTCTGAATTGATTTTTGTCGCTGTTTCTTTTTTCAGTAATCTTAAATGCTATCAATTGCTGATCGCTTCAAAATGCCAAGACTAGCACTTTTTGACGATTTTACTCCGGAAAGGGGTGACAGGCAATGAGTAAGATGAGCGCATTTCCGGAGTTCTTTGTTAGGTCACGCTAAGTAAATGTAAACATCTCCCCCTCCATTTTTCACTTCATCCCTATTTTGATGAAATCAACTCCGCCTGGCGCATGTGCAAAAGCGCAGAGAGTTTCGGAATCCGAGAATCATAGCTATATTGATTTGTTTTAATCATTAAAAAATTAAATTATTTTTGTAATTATTTTATCACAAAAGTACAACCGAAAGTAATTTATGTTTCTTTCAAAAAAATTGTAGATGAAATAAAAATAAATTTTTCAATTATTATTTTTCTTTTTGAAAAATTGTCCTGATATGCAGTAAACATCATTACGACATAACACACACAAATGCTGTTCGCGGATAATCGCCGCGCGCGCGCGAGCATTGTCTTCTAGTAAACTAAAAAAATAGGCATATCGACATCTTGGCACTAATGCGATGAATAAAAATTTTGATTTAACCACTGCTTTCCGAATATCTATTCTTCGGTTTCGAAGGAATCTGATTTAATGCACTGAGAGTGATTGTAAGCCAATAACTAGTAAAAAAATTTACCATGTTCAAAGAAGTGACCATGCCAAAAACCTATACATCGAAACAGTGTTCCGTGATAAATAGTCTTGCAGTCACAATACAGAGTTATTCAAAGCAATTGTGCCGATTACAAATGGCTATAATTTTCTTGTGACCGACGATAAGAAGAAAAAAATTTGAATATAATACAGAAGGACTCCTAAAGTTTTGTTTGGGTATGTTTGCCATTTATGAATGACTTCTCTTAATTATACGGACAGTATCCGTGCTGTAAACCATTTCGCTGCCATTCTCTATGCGTGCCTTCAGTTCATTCACTGTTGCAGGCAAAGGAGGCATTAATACAGGATCTACGACACATTCCAATGAAATGAAGACCCAAGTATTAATTTCAGAAGATTTAGATTGCCAGATGCAGAACATGCATGTGATTATCCAACGGTTGAGAGCATTTCACAGTGTGTGATGTAAAATAGACTACCCCATGGATGTTGCCAGTGTCACCAAGGGAAGTCATATACGGGAAAATATTACGTTCCTAAACAAAACTTTAAGCTTTCTTCTGTACTGTATTCAAATTTTTTCTACCAGTGGTTGTTTACAAGGAAGTTACAGCCATATGTAATCAGCACAATTGTTTTGAATAATCCTGTACTTTGGTCATCTGTGAAATAATGAACCTCTGCTTTTCTGTTGGAGCTAAAAGTCAAATATGCCACTTCTGACTTTAACACATTGCAATTATTTTTAACAAATTTGCTAAAGCTATTTTTCCGATAAAGAAATACAAATCCATCCCTCTAACAAGATTCTCATTTGTCAAACACTTCTGAAGTAACATCTTTTTTAAAATTCTAGTGATTAGAATTTTAATGACTGAAATCATGACAGGTGAATGAAATATATCTCTTGTATTGTAAAGATAATTTGCATGCACTGCTTTAATTATTTTTCCATCAACGCTATTTCTATGTAATTGAAACTGAACTTCTAAAAAAAGAAATAATAATGTGATGATTTCTTAGAACATAATCATAAGGAAAAAGAAGAAGAAATCAGTACAAAATTGAATAATATTCATTTTAATATGAAGTATCGAGTATCAATTTAGATTAATTTTCCGTTGAAAAAACACTGTATTTTAAACTATAAGTTCATTCTTAATTTTATTCAAATTCCCTTCTTAATTTTTCAGGGGCTGGAATCTAGAGGTCTAGGAATCCATCAAGGACAGCCAAGTTATTTGCCAGCGTACAATGGGATCTTCAGCATACATGCTCTCAATTTTACTCCATCTGCAGTCGACAAAACCGAAAATTACATCCATGTTGGTAATCAAGAATCTATTTTGAACTATGCTTCCAATGCTTCATTGGAAAATTCAGAAACAACAAATGAATCACCGACAACTCTGACCGAAAAAGACGAAATTGATGATCAGTCATCAAATGTAATGAATCTTCATTTAGACGATGGTACAGACAGCAATGAAGTGGATTCTCTCCCCAACAAAAAGGATGATATTCCAAAAGTAGCCGAACCAGCAACTTTCCCGCAGATACAAGTGGTCACCAAGACCATTTCTGAGGAAACATTTCAACCAACAACATCGACAACAACCACATCAACTGAAGCCACAACTGTAACAACTGCAGAAGAGGATCTTGCCAGAAACGAAGTAACAGTCACTGTGGAGATATCTTTGGAAGAAAACCATAGATATAATCATTCCAATGAAAGTGAGACTTTGCTATCAGGTTTAGAAGAGGATCCAGTGGAAACAGATGACAAGCAAGACATTTTTGATAACTTCATAGAACCTATCCAAACTGTTTGGCAAGAGTTTGTTGGTAAATTGAAAATGAGTGTCTTAGAAGTGTGGAAGTCTATTTCACATCATTTGATGGAAAGACTAGAAAGTTTTGCAACTACTCCTTAACAGGGTATCTTATTTTAAAAAAATAGGAATGAGCAAATTACCTTTTTCTTGGGTCTTCAGGATTAGAGAGAGCATAGTAATACTCCTCACTTAGAGACGCGCACTGGGTTTCTGAAAGTAACAAAACCGCTGGACGCGTTTTGATTTTCTTAGAGTCAGTAATCAACTTCCTTGTGATTTCCCTTTTAAAAATTAATCATTCTTTAAAATCTTTTCATTTTCTCTTAATTTTCTGTTCAGCTAATAATTTAAAAGCGTTGTAAAAAATTCCTTCAAAATTATATTCAATTATTTTATCTAGACATATATCTGACTGAGAGAAAAGGGGCCTTTTAATTTTATTTTCGAAATAATTTTTGAAAAAAAAAAGATAATTCCTTTTATTGGATCCATATAATATGGAATGAACACAATGATAAATATAGAAGATACGGAATTTATTTCAAAATGGTTTCTAGTATAATGCATATTTGTGTACATCAGCTTCTTCAACTAACAGTCACAATTTTATTATAACAGAAAATTTTATATCGCCTTAATATGCAAAATTCTGCATTATTTGCAATGGAAAATAGTCATAAAAATAACCTTTAATTAAAATATTTCTCTAATATTCTCAGAATGATACTGAATTAAAATTATTTTTACTTATCATTAATTAGCATTTAAATTTCTTATTTATTTTGATTTTTTTTCTTTGGTAGTGACAAAATTTTGCAGACTAAAATTGGGTATCAAAAAATTTATTCCTCTGAAAAGAGGTGACGGCTGACGAAAGTTAAAGAAGCCCTGGTTTATACAATACATGCTCTCCTAAAAATTATTAAAATGTTGATTATTAAATCCTATTAGAATGCAATTATGTGAGCTGAAAAAAATATATGGACAGTGAAATATTTATATAATTAAAATTATCGCACTATTAACAATTTTAGAGATTAACTTACATATTGTTCAATTATTGCAAATTAACAGATTTCGAAATTTAAAGTAATCCTGTAAAACATTCAGTGGTTAATAATTGTTCCCTGAATTGAGATTACAGTGTTTATTTTTTAGATCAAGTTTCTTGACTGTGAAGTTAGCCTTTATAAAGAAATGAATGAAATCCTGGTTCGAATGATTAAGGCAGATTTTAAAAGAAATCATTTAATGCTCCAAGTTTTGTTCTTCGCATTCGACATCAATCGACATCTTATATTTTGAATTATTTAGCAGTTTTTTTAAGTTTTAAAATTAATCAAGGAGAAAAAAAACCAGGTTCAAATCAAGTAGAGTCTACATTGTATTGCTAAAGTTACACTATTTAGAAAATAGCATTTTATTCGAATAAATGAAAATCGGAGCGAATTGAAAGAAATTCAACTTCTGAAGATTTTACAGCCACGTGCAGTTTAAATAGAACCAGAAGAACAGCATAAGTTTTACTTTTAAGTGGAATTTTAAAATTAGAAAATTTTAATAATGATGGTAATACCATCGAAAATCCAAAAATGATAATTTTGAAATACATATATTTTTAAGAGAATTGAAATTTTCAAATTTGTACACTTAATGAACATTTTATTAATGCAGATAGATATAGTATTTAGTCAAAATTTCTCTAACATATCAATGACTCACAAATGGAGCGTACCAGTCACGTTACTAACTGCTTTTAAAGGTTCGCTAACTTAAACACCGTCTATTCCAGGTATATCACTGAAGTTATAAAGCAGACTTGTTTATTGTTCGTAACTTGTCATAATTTTGAAAACAATTGATAACTTTTGGCATGGATTGCTTGGAGATAATTTGTAATTATGACTGTTAAGTATTCAAATTATTGTTTTTGAAATATAAGCAACAAATGTCAACTTAATTTATAAAAAAAGTCTTATTCGTAACATTTGCGCCTTTGAAAAATTTTCTTATTTTTATATCATTTCCTCCTGCTCTACTTACCTAAATTATTCATTGGTAGAAAATTTGCAACTGGTTTTTAAAAGAAAGAATTGAATAATTTTCAGAGACAGTTATTTTTGTTGCATTTATTTGTTCATGTTGTTTATTTGTGTGATAAAATAATAGAAGGTCGTATTTTTGGAAAAATCCAGAACTGTTAAAGACAAAATAATAAATTAAAATTCATTCTGACTTACAAAATCAAGCGTTGCTGGCTCTACAAGCCAGCGTTAATATCAGTTTCCATAACAGACCGTGTCAAATGTATTCTTTGCTAAAAGGCCGTCATTTTTAAGCTAAATAGTTAAAAATTACAAAATAAGAATTTATTTCAATAAAAAATACTCTAAAAATTATAGCAAGTTGCTATGAATAATTTTTGCTAGTTTTAGAACAATCATTTGTTTCTCGCAGAAAACTAGTTGGAGAATTACGTTCTTTAAACAAAAGGGGGAAAATGAAAAGCGCATGGGAGGCATCAAACTCTTATACTTTACATTAACTAGAAATTATATTTTAAAATGTCGCATATTTTCTTTCCTTACGTTTGGTATATACGTATGCCACCTGCAAAGTACGAAAAGTAGTCATTCTCATGCAATGCTTAATCTAAAAGTGAAATCTTTTAGACATCGTGCAGAATGCTTAAGCATTGTATAGCATTCCTAGCCACTATATAGACTGACAATGGACATTTTCCAGCAAAATGCATCATATTTTAAACTCCATTGTTGTTTACTGGCATTGTGCCATTTTGGGACACATTGTGGCAAATTAAAAGTGACGACCAGAAACATTTTGTTAAAAAATAAGGCAAGTAAAATTTAAAATGTCGTTTTTCAGTTCTATATTTTGTAAATAAATTCTTATACATTTAAGAAATGTAAAAAGCTGTTCACGAGACTCCTTCTGAAGTAGTTCTATCAAGCTCACTGAATTAGAGTTGATGTGCTGTGTGTGTTTCGGCTCAGACTCTGGATACTCAAACAGGATACTAGACAAACGTGGAACATCCACTTGTCTGGCAGAGAGGGGCAAATACTCCCAATAATAAGTGGTTGTGTGCGTAGCTTAAAAATCTAAGTACTTCGAAATTATTCTAAAAACGTCAGACATGGAATAGAATGTTTCCTTTTCATACTTTGCCACTAACATATATAAAAGAGCCTTTTTTGACATTTTGAAAAACTACAAGTAAACGTAAAGCGTTAAAATTACTTAAGTTTTTGTCTAAAAAATTAGTTTAACTGAGGCAGAGACACTATGGCAAAAATTTTAATAACAGAGGATTCTAACCTTGCCATATCTTTTTCCAAAGCTGTCTGTAACCATTTCAAATAGGCCTAATTTTATTGGCAGCTCCGTCTCTTATAAATACAGTAAAATCTTCCTTAGAAAGCAAGATTCTGTAGGAAAATCCAACAATATAACTTTAACTAACATTTTGTAACGTTACTTACCGTTGTATTGGTTGGTCTAATGTTTTATAACGTTTTTGTAATCTGTGAAAACTGCAGCACACGAAGTTCGGGCAAAGCCAATAGCCGTTTGTTGCTGATAATTCTGATGCCTTTTTTTTTTTTTTTTAATGCGAGACGCTTAAATGATTTTATGGATGAAATTTTGTCAAGTTTACAAGCAGTAATCAAACTAGATAGATCAAAAATTGACTACGGGTTGACATTTTGAAAATTTCAATCGATACCTGACTAAAACCCCCGGAACTAGAATCAGGGCTAGTTGCAAGTGTTTCAGTGAAATATAATGTAAGTAGAAATCCCCAAAGTTTCAGAAACGCATCCGATGACAATAACGGGTTTTATTTTCTTTATTATTATTTTTGAGATCTCAAGAAACTCTTCGAGAGTAGTAAATGTTTTTAGTTTTAGTTATTGATTTAAATAAACGCTAAACTCTGGACAATACTTTGTAGAATGGCTTTCATGATCGTTTTGTCATTACTTTTTCAATGATTCGTGCAAGTATTCTGGTGATTGAAATGGATTGAATTGATTTTCATCGAGTCTGATGCAATTCTTTTGCTGTATTTTTGAAATTAGGGCATTTTTTATGATTTAGTTTTGGTCCCGCCCAATAAAGAAAACAAATGTGGAAATCTTCTATGTTATTTTTTTTATTTGAACTTTGAAATTGCGACTGTTTAACTAATTACATGTGGAAAATATTGAAGATTTTAATTTGTAAAATTAATTAGATTTTCAGTTGCCTCAGCTTGGCTATAAACATCCTAGACTTATCTTGAGATTAATGAAAATAGCTAGGCAAATTCCATGAAAATCTGCTAGCGTCTATGAACCTTCTTATTTTCTTTCTTGGTCTCGTGGCTCTATTTTTACCTTTATTATCGCAACATCATGTTTCTCATTACTCAATGCATGTAAAAACATTTCATCATTCTTGAGAAAAGGATCTAGAGATTAAGAGAAGAAAAACGTGAGATTTTTTTTTTATCTCATAGGCCTAAATTGCAGGTTAAGATCTGGATTTTTTAATGTGCCTTCTGTTTTGAAACTGATACTTCATTAATCTCGAGGGATTTTATTGTAATTGTATATGCGAAAATACTATCAGTCCTACGACGATTAAACGCGGTGCATTTAAAAAAATAAATTTCTTTGTGATAAAGCATGTTATGCAGTTGTTACCTACTTCAGAATACTCTCTGTCGAATTTTTTTTCCCCTCATGTGAATAGAGTACATGCGCAGACGATTATTTTTATGAAATATCCATAATGCATCTCATTAGAAAACCAGATTACTTTTAGACAAAATAAATCAATCTTAGTCCCACACGATAATTTTTCAAAAGACAGAACAATTCTAATAATATTCAATCTAATTAAATATATACAAAATTTTATTTTGCAACATTTTTTATAATTAATTGCTTGGTCTAAATTTATCATAAAAATGTCAAAATATGCAAACAAAATTGCTAGAACATTCCATTTTCCATCTTATTCGTTTTGAAACTTCTAAGGAAAAGTTTTGAATTCATGCACATGTTTCTATTTTTATGTAAAAAAATATTTTTTCTTTGAATTTCATTGTATAATTTTACTAATTTATTTATTAAATTTTATTTATTATATTTCTGTGTCTATTGAAAATATATATTTCAAGCAGTTATCATTTAACAATTATGAGTATTTTTAGTTTCATAAAGAATAAAGAGATTCTTACTTTTTTTATGTTCCTATGTGGTTTATGTGCACTTTATTAATTATACGAGTTGATAATAAAGATGTTCAGAATATGACTGTGATTTTGATATACGTTTCTGGTTTCTGTGATAATAAAAGAATGATAAACTCATAGAGAGAATTAAGCACGACATGCAAGATAGATGTTTGTGATGTGTGAAGATAAAATTAAGTACGGAAAGTTTAGTATTGTTGATAAATTATTAGAATTAAAAATTGTTATGTATTCAGGTTTAATTTTTGATGGCATTTGATTTTTTTTACGTCACATTAGAATTTTAGAATTCAGGAATAGTTTGTATATTCAGTGCTGTGATTCTTAATTATTTGTGTATGTGAATCACATGTAATAAAAAAAAAGTATCGATGGCTTGTGTTTCAATTACTTTAAGCATGAATCTTTTTTAAGGTCATTCTGACTGGATGAAATTAAACTACTGATTAAGTTTTTCTTATACGGAGAATAATAGAATTAAAAAAGGAGGGGAAAAAAGGAGTTTGAAATTCTTCGATTGATTTTCAAGCGGCGCTGATTCACAAACCAATAAGCTGAATGATCTGATACCTGAGTAGCCATCTCAAAATGGTTATGAAACCTCTTTAAGTGATTTTGTCTCAACATCAGCTGCACAAAAAGAGGCTTCAATTTCAAACACTTCATCTAAGCTTCAATAACCTCAAAATATCTATGTTTTTTAAATTGTAAAGAACAAAGTATTTACAGTAAATTCTTAGAGTACGAGTCAGCAAACTTTTATTCATAAAAAGTCATTTTTAGAATTGTATTTATCAAAATAATACTTACAGAGTAGCAAGTCAGCAGCTTGATTTATGAACTACAATAAAGCATCGTTTATACGTCTTTCAAGGGACTGGCGTGAAACGACGCATAAATGAAAAGACGTATAATCGAAATTTCAATAAACAACTTTGATTTTTAGAAATTTAATTATACTAATGCAAATTCGTTTCAAAGCATTAATTTTAAGTTTTTTTTAAAGATAATACTAGTATATTACTACTTCATAGCATGAAAACTATAATTAAATTTTAAAATTATACATTTATCATAAAAGTGAGCAAAATCATACATTTATTGCATATCTTGAGTAACAATTACACACACACATTTCTTATTTTATAAGATTTGCTTTATTTGGAAATGACAGAGAGGGAAATTATGTTATTCCCCGCTGTTATGCAGGAAAATTTTCCTTCTTATATAGAAAAGGAGAAATAATGACCGAGATAGAAATTTTGCGAATTTTAGGAGGAGAGAAGACAATGTATAACCGAAACTTTGCGTTGTATAAACAATGTACTTTATTATTACAATGGTTACTAATAAATTGGGACTGTGATGAAACGAGGTATAAATGTAAATGACGTATAAATGAGAAACATACAAAAGGTGCTTTACTGTATACATTTTTGAAAACTGAGCCTAAGATGGATTTTTTGTTGGTTTGTTGTTAGTGATTTATTTTTCTTTGTTTTAAGGTACTGTAATAAAATACACTGCAATTCAATTATTTATTATCAATATCACATAATTATGATTATCAATTAAAAAATAAGTGATTTTAATCGCTCTTACATATAAATTAGCATTTTTCTTTCGTCAAACTGCGTACTGGGATTTCGAATATTTTAGAATACATTTAACTTGTATTAGTAATAAAATTAAAATATAATGCTTCATAAAAATTAAGATGAATATACAATTGCTAATAAGATTTCTGTTGCTGAATTTCTCGAGATAAGTTTGTCAAAATTCGCTAAATATGATGTTACTTTCTTTTTCAAACAAAACTGCAGACCCGCCCTGTTTAGTTGATTTTTAATAAAATTGATTCTCTAAAATGTTATACGTATGTTATTTGCTAACTTAAATAAGAGCCACATGCGGCTTCAGAACCACATTTTGCCGACTCCTCGTTTAGGGAAGGTAATGTTAAAGTTGTCGTATTTTTTTTTATTTCGTTCCTGCTTGAAGATTTGGATATAATTACTCTCATTATAATTTTGGGCGAATTCATTGCTAATTTGTTAATCATTTAATAAAAATAACAGTGCAGTAGAACATTTTAAGAAATATCCGTATGTTAAGAAAAGCAGCACAAAATTTCATTTGTCGAAACGCTAGCAATAAAGGCGTTAAAACATCACACTCAAGAAGCACAAATAAAAAAAAATTGGAAATGAAAGTAATAATTCATAAACAAAATATTAAAAATAAAAAAAAACGATGTTATGAACAGTAAGAAAATAATCTCATAGTAAATCGACCAAATATTGCCTTAAAAAGATACAAAGCAATGTATCATGCGTTTTCAAACCGTGGATCATGCACATACGTAACGCCAAAGTACTGTGTTTCGATAAATTAAACTAAGTCGTTTGCAATATCAAGTAGCTGAATACTTTTGAAAGTGTTTGCAGTTTAACGATATTCGATATATGATAGAGTTTCAGACGAATTATTAAGTTTATTTTTCTTTCTGCAAAACTTGAGTATTTTTGGTAAATTTACATTTGAAGATTCACCCAAAACATCAAACTGATTCACAAAAGAACGATTACAGAAAATAGGTACCAAACATATTTTTTCAAAAAAGTTTTTTTATGACTAAACACAGTAAAGCACCGTTTATATGACTTTCAAGGGACTGACGTAAAACGACGTATAAATGAAAAGACGTACAATCGAAATTTTAATAAACAGCTTTAATTATTACCAATTTAATGCTACTTATGCAAATTCATTTCAAAGTAGGAATTTTAAAGTTTTTTAAGATAATACTAGTATATTACTACATAGCGTTGAAAACAATAATTAAATTTTAAAATTAAACATTTATCCTAAAAGTGAGAAAAATCATATCCTCATTTCATATAATGAGTATTAATTATACATTTCTTATTTTCTTCATATACGATTTATGTGCATGCACGTAGGATTTTAATTTTTAAAAATCTTTAGTCGTCATCTGACGTGCTGATTGTCTGTGATTAATGAGTACAGCATTATGAATCAAATTGCATTCAATGAATGTTTTTTCACTAGTGTTTTGACAAATAAAATAAGTTGGAATGGAGTCTACTGGTCCTTAAAAGAAGGTGAATAACTTCTTCACATTCTTCTTCATCATGTGGGGGGGGGGGCCGGCAAAAGCACTTAAGGAAAGTTTCCCCCTTAATAGGAACTGAGAAATAATGTCTCAGAAAGAAAATTTGTGAATTTTAGGAAAGTACGAAAACGACGTATAACTGAAATTTTGAGTCATATAAGCGAAGTTCTTTATCATTACAATGGATACGAATGGATCGGGACTGATGAAACGACGTATAAATGTAAAAGATGTATAAATGAGAAACATATAAATGGTGCTTCACGGTGTATCAAGTTAGATATTTTGCAAAGTTTCTTGATAGTTTTTGTGTCTAGTCATTTGAAATAAATCTACCATCTAGGGAAATAAATGTGAAACGAATAAATAGTTTGTACGCTACAGAAATTCTCATCAATGGATAAATTTCTTTCCTACTTTCCTCACGAATACTATGACTTTTTTATTAAAGAAATTGAAAACAAGTTACCTTCAAGAAACTAAAAGATCCAAGCAAACACAAATTACCCTTTTTTTTTAAAAAAAAAAAAAAAAAAGAAATAGAAATCTTCTGTTAGAGCTCATTTTTCTTTGTATGAGTCTAAAAATTTACTGTGCCGAAAATAATAATTGGGGTTGTTTTAATATGCATTATTTTGTTTTCCAAAAATGAAAGCGTCCCTTCAAAGCGTCCACCCCTCTGAACGACTGAATTTGCTTGGAACGGAGGGTGGCCGTTGTAGAGAGGTTACACTGTAACAAACTGTTTTAGATGCTCGAACTCATTTAGAAGGCAACTGTTCAGTTGTTATGGATTGTTATTCAATGAAATGAAAATATGTTACCATTAAACTCACCTATAAAAATTTCAATTTTTCTCACCGAAAAAGAAATCATTGTAATGATTTTTTACTCTACGAAATAAACTGACGGACTCTAATTCAATCAAGGCAGAAAATTTTCACTGTCAGTGATCATCGGTTAAATGAGATACAGACAATGAAATCAAATTTTGGAAATGGAAGGCTTTATATAAAAATTTAAACATACTTTTGTGATAGTTTGTAGTTAGTTTTCTATACCTGTAGCCATTAATTGCCAATAACTTTGAATTAATTCCATATTTTTTATAAGCAGGGGAACTTGAGCAAATGCGTGGAACATTGGTCTTTAATTTCCCTTTCTTGAAAAAAAATTCTTACGGTTTCTTTTTTTCATGCTACCCCTTCCTCTCCACTCGGGCGGACGGGCCCAACGTATGGGATTCCTTTTCCATTCATGGTTGGAAGAACTGGACTCATTTGCTTCAAAGTATGCAGAAACAGGTTTCGGGGATATTATGAATTGCAAACAAAGACTTTAAATTACATTCTAAACTCGAATTCATAAAAAAAAATTCAATTAAAAGAACTACTCAAAATTAGATATGGAAGAGCACAGATACTTCGTATCGAGCGGAACTCCTAAATAATAGAGACTACATTACTGTTAGCCAGAAACTGAAGAAAAGAAAAAGTAACTTTTGGTGTTTATCGGCAAAATGAAGTGCTATTTTCTACTTTGCCTTGTAATTCTTGCGTGCAAAAACTATGTTAGAAACTTATAAAGGGGACATTACGAAAAGAAATGTTAAACACTACGAATTCGTTTACGAAAGAATTACTTGGTGAAAGTTCTAAAGGCAATAAATAATCATATCAAAGAGTACCTTTCCCGTATAGATGTCTCTTTCATGGCATCACTGAATATTTCTTGCCAGGGCCGGCCTTAGTAGAAGCGGGGCCCAAATGGAAACGGTAACTCAAAGTACGGATGTATTTAACCAACGAAAACAATCCAGACACACAGAAAAACCAGGGGGAGTGGTCTCCCCTAAACTTTCTCGTATACTCCTAACACACGTAGAGAAAAAAATAAGCTAAAAAGCAGTAAAAGGAACAGGAATCCCTAACGCATTGGAGGACAAAGATAAGCGAAACGTCATACCACGATTTCTGAAGGTCTTCTAACGCGGAAGTGGAATTAGAAGCCGGCATGATTACCAATAGGGCTGGGTGTAAGATGAAGAAAACAAAATTTGCAACTTGGACGCCTATTTTTTAACCGATTGACACAAAAAATTGGACACAAATCTACCATTAAGGTAAGAAGGCGACATACCAAATTTCATTTATCAAAGTAATTTTTTAAAGAAGTTATTGCGTTCAAAAGAATGGGATTATACAGACAGATAGTCAACCCTTTGACGGATTTGGTCCAAAATTTGAAACAAACCTACATTCCTGATAATAAAAATGTGTACCAAATTTTATCCACCTACCTATTTAAGTTTCTGAGTTATCGCGTTCACATTAACACGGACATACAGACTTCCCGCACAGATTTTGTCCAAAATTTGATAGAAACTTAAAAATTATGTGTAAAGACCACATACCAAATTTCATCCTCGTAGCTTTAATGGTTTTTTAGTTATCGTGTTCACAGACAGACATAATTCCAAAATTGTGTTTTTCGGACTCAGTGAGGTCTAAAACGCAGGGATTCGTCAAAATCTCGAGTTCGAATTTTTTTTATGATTACAATACTTTCTCTTTGTATACTTCGTATACGAGAAAGTAAAAATTGCAGTTTTTAGCCTTGACTTCGAACTAAACAAAAAGAAATGAATTACATACTTTATTTTAACATTATGTTAATAGGAAAACCAAGGGTCGACCAGAGAGAAATAATTCTAATTTACCGACAAATTCGAATTAGCCAGGATCCATTATTGCCGGCTTATACAAAAATGTACTGTATTTGCCTATTAGCATTAGGAATGCATATTTTTAATAGAGGAAAAAAATAGAGAATAAAAAAGGAAAAGATTATTGGTCATATCAACGATATAAGAATGTGACAGTTCATAAAATTCCTGAAACAACTTCAGATTTGAGCAATGTAATTATTAACAAGCAAAACTGTATATTTTTAAGAGGATTAGAATCTCAAGAATGAAGTTTTAATGTTAAATGTATATGTGTAATTCACTAAAGTTTACTGCTGATCAAGTTTCTATTGATCTTTACTGCTGATCAAGATATTTCCGAATCAAAAAAGTCGACAATAGAAGAAATCTATACTATAGTTGGGGAGGAAAGAAATCACCTAATTCAGGGTAAGTACAACCAGGGCCGGCCCGAACAAAAGCGGGGCCTGGTGCAAAGTTGATTTGCGGTGCCTTGAAACTAATTTCGTGAAACAAAATAATAATTTATTACATTATCCTATTTATTACACTGCACATATTGAAGAGTCGTACAACGTCCCAGATATCAAAGAAGGTTGCGAAAAGGTTGCCATTTCACTTTCCATAGGCTGTCTGCGAAAGCATTTCCGCGCAAACTGTTTCGGAAACCATTCCCGCAAAATTGGCGTAGATAAGCTTTTTTATGAACCACCTGTCCCATCATGTGTAGCCCCGTCCGGTATAGTGGTTATCGCGTTTGTCTTACAACTCTATGAACGCGTATTCGAATCACGGCTCGGAGGAATTTGAAGTTTGTAGGTAGGCTTGTTGACTAGCGAACCTTTCCGCTACGTTGCCGAAAGGTTCAACCCTTGTCATGGAAACCTTTGCGACAACCCTTTACCCCTGCTGACGACAAGGTTTCCAAAACCCTTTAGACAAGCTTTCTTTGCTATCTGGGGTGGCATCTTTGTATTTTGAGGAGAGTAACCATCCCATCTTCGTTCTTGATGTTTCTCATTCTTTAATTTTCTTAAATAATTTCAGAAAAACTTCTGCTATTTATCATTCGTAAAATCGTAGGGATTTTTACTTATGTCACGCTAATTTATATGATAGCCGTTCTAAATTTATCGTTTATAATTTCAGGCCAAATACCAGGATCATTGATATCGATATTTCGTTTTCAACTCTTTGTTGATCCCGTTGAAGCTGCGATTCTCGGACTAATGAATCTTGTTCTTAATTCGACGCTGTCAAAAAAAAATAATCCACCGTCTAGAGATTTCCCTCTGCTTCATAACTATCTTTCCGACGACTTGAAATATACAGATATCGCACATATACTATATATTCGTATTTCTTCTTATTTTTTTATATTTTAATCCGTATGTATGTATATTCGAATTAAAATAAAAAAATAAGGAGGCATTTTTAATTTGCAAAATCAGTCAGCTGCGCGGGGCCTTTAGAAAACGCGGGGCCTAGTGCGGTCGCACCGATCGCACCCAACTCCGGACGGCCCTGAGTACAACAGAGAAAAAGTTAAAATGTTCAGTTTTTAGGTGTTATTCAATTGTCTGTAATAAATATTAGTAACCGTATAATTAAAACACATGTCCACTTCTAATAACTTTAAAGAAATTCCTTCATACTGAGTTAATACTCCCATGTTCTTTAACAATTTGTATCTCTATGGTTTTTATATCGAATTAATAAAGTTTTCATAAAAAAGGAAGGCTTTTTTCGCAATATTTATTATTATGATTAAAGTTAATATACGAAATTAAAATGATTAAAAGATTACTCGTATCTCTCGAGGTTTCTATATGTGCATTTTGATGAATTTAATTCCGAGAGAATTTACTGAAGCTATATATACACATTCCCACAAATTCGATTTGTATTAATTATATAGGAACACGAACACACACCAATGTGACTTCACACTAGAAATAATGAGGAATGCCATACGCATGTCATATTTTTGAGGGCAACATCTTCTTTCTTTAAGTAATCCAGCCTTAAATGCCCTCGAGACCTCGAATAAGCCCTTAATAAGAACGCCCTCCACCGAAAATCCTGTTTAAATTGAAACATTGTAATTGAAATGGAACAGGAATGAAGACAGGATATGATAACTCCATTTGGAATTATATTATATGGAGAAAAGGTTGAGGGCATATATTTGTAAGCAATTTTTCATCAACTAACACAAGAACGTAAATAATGTAATTTATAGACAGAAACCCATGGATTTATTCCGTCTTATCTTCATTTGTTTGTAGTATATCTACACCCCGAATGTGATGGGTGCATTAGGGTAATTTTATTATTTTCCGTCTCTAATTCCTTTGGCCGAGATGTGACAGGAACAGCTTTAATGATATATTTTATCTTGATGATTATTTCCTTTTAAAACTTACAAAAATCCCGAAAAGAAATTACTCAAAGAGCTATAAATTCTGACTCTATTTTTTACCCAACAAGTTGAATTCTAAATTTATTTAACATAAACACTAAAAAGAAAAATAATAAAACTACACGATTTAGAAAAAAAGAATAATAATAATATTGTCATGCTATTAGGGAAAAAAAAAACTTTAAAAAATTGTAATCCGAAGTGTAAAACGAAGACTGTGCAAGTAAAATTTCATCGCAATTCGAATGTCGAGTTAGACACTAAACTTGCATTTTGGCATGAAAGTGCATAATATGTGTTGATGTCAAATGTACATAAGAATTAATAAAAAGAAACATCGCAGTTTCAACAAATTAAATTACATGTATTTTAGTCAATAAATATTCTCAATCTGAGTAAATAATTGTTTTTCTTTTCTTTATTCGGGTAAGTGAAACAAACACAAACAGTTATAAAGAGCAGGTGCATTTTAAATTTTATGTAGGTTATTTAGATTTTTCGATGGAGTAATAGAACACATTCAGAAATACGAAGAGGAGAATGAAATCATAATGATTATTGTATCGTGGCGTCATCTACTGAGCTTTAAACGAACGATTAAAATGCTAGAATTGTATTCCTTATTTTGTTCTTACTATGCTAAGTTTACTGTCAATTCAAATTTATTAGCACTCATTTTTCTGTTCTTTTCTGACATAAGGTGCTCTGTTTCCAAATATTCTTATAAAATGGAGCGTTTTCTGGAGGTCTAACATATATTTAACTTTTGTCAGCCATTTTCAAAGCATGGACAATTTTTTGTTTAGAATACAAAGAGATAGAATTCCATATATTCATTGACATGCGTGTTCAAAATATTAATTATAACTCCTTTTAATGAGCAGAAGGTTGAATGTGAACAACGGCTGATTTCTTAAGATATAACATCATTATATAACGGCAGGAAAAAGCAATCAATTTATATCTCTTTTTTGTACTGAAATGTCTTTTGAAAGGGGGAAAAATGCAAAATCAAGTCTTATTAGGTATTTTATATTCCAAAGTGGCTTTGTACGTTTTAAAAATGTGTAACTTCTTATAAATCTGCGAATTAGAATAATTATGTTAAGAAAGTGGCGATAACACATTCAAAATTCTCGAATACACTAATATTGCATAACACTTCTGGATGCCCATGAATGTTCGGAATTTGAGGAGGAGAAAGCTATGGGAAGGTTTTTAATCTCCTCCAACCCCAGAAAGACTCTGGGGAGCAGGACATGGAACATTATCTTCGTTTTGAGAAGGAGGAACATTTCATTGTGTATCTTGGGAAGGTGTAACAGGAAGGAGTTACAATAAAGAATAGGTTTTTGGGTTGGAAGGGAGGGACGTTCGAATAGGAAGGGTTAGCAATACGAAAAAGTGTCAATAATTGGTCATGGTAGATTATGATGATGTAGACCACACACATAAAGTGATAGGGATGTCGCCTGACTCCACAGGAAACGTGATGGATTATATTTTAGCCCGTCCAGCTGCAGCCTTTCAACCAGTAACAAATATTGATAGCATTGACAGTTCGAGTGGGAAACGTAACAATGGAAAGATAAGGGACAACGGGGTAGATAGATAAAGGACAAGGGATATGGCATAACTTGAAAAAAAATCGTAATAATAACATAATACTTTATTTTGTACATTGACGACATTTGGAAAAATATGATTAAAATGGTTATAAAAGGACTTGAAATGCTATATCTCAAGCTGGTATTTCTGAGAAATATTTTTTAATATTCAGTTGAAATCTTTTATTTATTGAAAGAAAATGCTTTCTAGTTCTGTCGAAATTGGCAAAAACATGTTTCAAACACGGAGAAAATGTCAAAACAGAAGAAAAAAATATATTATCCCGACAAAATACGAAAGAGGATAGTATCATTTTCCAAATTAGAATGTTTCATTTTACCTATTTTACTACAAAGAAACATTAATGGCATTAATTTAATATTTTTTTAAAAAAATATTCCGTATATCATGTTATAACACATCATCTAAATGTTTTTCAAAGTCCTTTTGCAGATATGTTCCTTTTTTTTAATGTATATAATTTCCTTTTTCCAACTGAATTTGTGCATTTTGTATAGACTTTATGTGCAAATTCAATAGGGTAAGGAGCCCTATCTAAGCAAGTTTTAGAATTTTAACTAGTCTTTTAATTGCTGTGCAGCATAGATACTAGATCAGGTCCCATTAACGAACACACGCTCTCTTAAAAACAAACCAGCTGGAGGAAACCTTAATTCTGATTCATATCAATGTAATACTCGCATTCATCAAAATCGACTTTTTTGTTAAATCTCTACAAATAAAAAAGGAGGAAGTGTGTATCTATGTGTGTCCGTGTGTTGGTCCTCTTCGGGGCAGAGCGCTGGACAGAGCTACGAAATTTGGCACAAACATACTTTGGAGGATGGGAATGTGCATCTCGAAGCCCTTTTTTGAAATTTTTTAATTAATTAGAAAATTAATCTAAATTTAGGGTTTCTCCTTAATAACTATGGAACACATTACAGCACAAAACTTATTTTTGCACCATCTCAAAATGCAAAAAATTACCTTTTCAACGATATCAATTAACTTGCCGTACAATTTTTTTCTCTAATTTAAATAATTTTTTTTAATATATTTTTATACTTTCAATACTTTTCATAATTGCAACGCAATTCAAATCGTTTTGATTGTTTAAATAATTATTTATTTGCGTATTTCTCTTTCATTGTTGAAAGTTTAGGTAATATCCTAATACATTTTGTTATCATATTTTATTTCATAAATTTTTTTGGAATCTGCAAACCGAGCTCTGAGATATTAAGTATATTGAGAAATATATTCAGTAAACTAAATGATTATGGTTGCTATGTTTTCATTCTTTTTTCAGCATGTTTTAATCTGGTTAACACGCCACTGGCTATAAAATGAACCGCGCCCTTTTAATGTTGAAATCGAATGCATATTTTGCAAGAGGAATAGGAAAGTGAAGATGGCGCCGACAACGGGCAATTAGATGTCACATGACATAGTCAGTTATTTGACTCCATTAGGGACATTTATATAGACAATGAACATACCAGGTGTAAGGCCGCTAAAAGAACATGGGTTAAATATCTACCGCAATCTGAGGTTTAAAATTACATCGTTAAAGGAACCATGAACATAAAATGATGCAAAATTCAATTGAAATCATATTTCCGGCGAACAAGCTGGTCGCCGAAGGCGGCTAGTCGTTAATAATAAGCTATTCATGTATCCATAAGCAAATAACTTTTATAGTTCTTTTGAGCATTGGCCTCTCTGCCACTTTTGCCGCCCGGGGCGAACTTGCAAAATGGTGCCCTTCATTTACAAAATGCATATAAGGCACATAAACCTCAAAATAAAAAAATAGATTTCATGGGGAAAAAATCATCTTATTAGTAACTTAATTCGTCATTTGACGACCTCGGTCTCGATTAACTTATAACTGCAGATAGGTTGCGAAATCGTGCGTCCACCACCACCCTTTCGATCATATATCGCCAATTAAACGACAAAAAGCGAAAAATACGAATTAATTACGTTATTATTTTGCGACATGATGATTGAGCTAGTGCCGCTGGTCTTCTCAATTATGAAATTGTTTTCCTACATGTCTGATTTTGCCGTCCCTTTTAAAGTGCCGCCCCATCCGCCCCCCTTTAGCTACGCCACTGCTCAAGAGTCGCCATGATATATCTGAAGGCATAATCAATGTGATTAGAAAACAAAAGATGCTAAATTCAAACATTTTTATGGAAATCAATTGCATCAAAATCTGTAATCATACATGGAAACATACGCTGACTGAAAAAAGTTAAATGAGATTTTTTTTTTTTTTTTGAATATCTCATACGTAATTTTCAGTAAACAAACGATGTTTTGATTGTCTACAGAATATAACAATTTTTCGAATTATACATAGATCTTGATGTATCATGATTTGAGACTCGAGACGAAATTCCGGATATTAACCGGATTATAAATCCACGCACATCCAGATCATACCTACATTGTCTTCAGCATTCTGAAATTTATTCTCTTAAAACGACATTTTTTAAAAATGAAATGCTTCTCGAATGTTGGAGGGGTAGTAATAGTGCACTCCCTCCCCGTACTCACTCAAAGGATATTTTTATTCCATGTACCACTCCTTACCCTTCAACTTGCGACCACCCCTCTCCCCTGTTTATGCGTATAGAAGTCAGGGAAGGAGAAGTGGCATCCACTGAAAGAAGCTGCCCATTTCTCCAAGGTCATTACTGAGATACCTGGAGAGCCTGTCAAATAAAGAAGCTAAACCCTATATTGTATGTCCGATGACCAGTCTAATATCCAATCCAGACTTCTAATTCTTTTCCTTATCAGTATAGATTTGAACATGTCAAGAGTCAGTTGAAACGGATTTGTATGTTTTTGTTATTGAGAATAACATAGTTATCATCCAATATATATTGGACACGCAGAAATTTAAAAAGAGAGAGAGAAATTCCCGCTTTCTTTCCAAAGAAAATTTTAATTTGATCTGTTCTTTTGTTTGCAGAGAATGCTGAGTGACTTTTGATTTGTAATAATCTGTTATTCTATTTTGACACCGTTATTTTATTTTGATATAAATTATTTTACGAGTTTTTATAGCAATCTTAATCTTAATATAAATAAATGTCATTGTAGGTTTGTATTTGTGTATGTGGGTATGTATGGGGATATGTTCCACATCTCCTCCTAAACTACTGCAGCAATTTCAACCAAACTTTGCACACTTATTATTTAAGGCAAGAGGAAGATTAGTGTCAACTTTTCAAAGTCCGAAAGTTAATTAAACAGTCAGTTAATTAGAAATTAACTGAAACCATTTTTCCGTATTAACTTTGGAGCAAATTATCCCAAAAAAATATTTTTATACCATCTTAAAGTTCCAAATTTTACCTTTTCAATGATACCAATTTTATATCTGTGAAATGTTTCCTTCAACTTTTATTAATTTGTCAAAATTTAATAAATAAATTATTACAGCAGACGATTCTTAAATAAAACAAATTTAATGTTACTTCGTTGCTAGGCAACGGTGAGATTTTAAACAAATTTCTTTTTATTTCTGTAAATATTTTTAAAAGAAATGAAAGGACACTCTCAACTTTAAAAGGCCCACAAGTTAATTAAATTTTTTTAAATTAAAAATTAAGCAAGTTTTTTGCGGGTTTTTTGTGATATATTTCGAAAGTGTTATGTTACAATAACTATTTTTAGACTATACTAGCTGTTATGCCCGGCGTTGCTCGGCATTAAAATACTTTCATGTCTAATATTTTTTGATGCAAAAAACTACTTTTGCATAGAAAATTACAAAACCCAAAATTCTTTTATCGTCTGAAATGTTTTTAATTAAAATGAGAATATCAACTGAACCAGACGATTTTTAAAAACCGCCGATAGCTAATTTTCTCCATAAGTTATTAGTATTTATTGCATAGGTACTCGCAAATTTTGTTCATAAATTTTGCAATATAAGAAAGATTTTAACGGATGTTTTGGGACAATTACATAGTAACTTTTTCGTTGAGAAAAAGAGTTAGAATAAATATGAATTTAAAAAAATAAAATTCTTCTTCATCCAAAATTCTTCTAATATGATCTAGCAACAGTGCGTATGTATTCTTCCAATAAAAAAAAGTATTATAAATTGTAAATTTTATACACAATTTTTTTTAAATTATTAAAATGAGGGCAAAGAATTGAACGGGAATTGAAAGTTGTGTCATGAAAAGTTAATTTTTTTAACTTTTATAATGTGTAAAAATAGTTTTTGTGACATAATATACATATTTTCGAAAAATATCACAGAAAATGCCAAAATCTTGCTTAATTTCCAATTAACTGAAATTTTAATAAGATGTGGGGTTTTTAAAAGTTGACGGTTGACTCTATTCTTATATAACACATATTTATAAAAATAAGCAAACATTTCAGAAATAAAGGTAAATTAGTCTAACCGTCGCCTAGCAACGGAGTAGCTATAAATTTGCGTTATTTCAAAATCGTCTGCACGTAATTAACAATATTAAACATTAAAAAATTAATAAAAATTGAAGGAAAAATGTCACAGATATAAAATTGGTGTCATTGAAAAGGAAAAAGCTTGAACTTTAAGATGGTATTAAAAAATGTTCTGTCGAAAAATTTGCTCCGAAGTTACGACGGAAAAACGGTTTCGATTAATTTCTAATTAACTGACTGTTTAATTAACTTTTGGACTTTGAAAAGTTTATAAATGTCTTCCCCTTGTCTTAAATAATAAGTGTGCAAAATTTGGTTGAAAACAGTGCATTGGTTTAGAAGGAGATGTGGAACATAGCCACATACCCACATACATAGCCACAATGACTTTTATTTATATTAAGATTAAAGTTTAAAAAATAGCTTTTCAGTGACACAAATTTCATTTGCGTTCAAAATTGTTGCTCTCATTTCAATAATTTTAAAAAAAATTCAATTGTGTATAAAATTCACAATTTGTAGCAATGTATTTTTTAATGTTAAAGAACAAGAATACGTATGAAGAGTTGTTGCCTAGAACATAGAAACAAAATACGAAAGAAAAGTTTAAAAGCAGACGATTCGTAATTTATATAAGGAACAACTATTGATCTGGTTTATTTTGATGCTTTTTATTAATTAAAATTTAACTATTTAATTAATTTACCCAAAACATTCGTCAAAATCCTTCTTATACTTCACTATTTATGAACGAAATTTGAAGTAAAAACATTTCAGATGATAAAAGAATTTTTGTTTCATAATTTTTTATACAAAAATAGTTTTTCATTGAAAATATTAGACATAAAAGTGTTTTAAACCCGAGAAATGCCGGGCATAACAGCTAGTTACTTTATATATCTGAAGTGTGGAGAGTGATTTACTGGCGTACATTTACTTTTTGAAAGCCAAGAAAGTCAATGATTTTCTTTGTAGCATTAACTTGCCCTATTTTTAAATACTAATCATAATTATGTTTACTTGCCTTTTAAAATTTTCGAATGAAACTTTCTTGGAATCGAATTTGATTTTTTTAGGAATTAATTTCTTTAAGATCAGTTCCAAAATGTATGCCTCCTGTCTATTTTTCGAAGACTCTGGGTAGCGAGGAAAGTAAACCACTTTTCCTTTCATCACAAGTGGTTGATTTATTTGAAATAAATAATTTTAGCTGTCTTAATTTAGTGTCTTGGTCCTTGAGTTACTCTCATTTTATCATTGCCGCAAAATAATAGTTCTTCGTATTTAATATTGCATTGAATATTTTCGAAAAATAGGGTCAACGTATTTTAAACTGAGTTCTATTGTAAAAAATGTTGTTTTAATTTAATCTAGTGCTGCAAAGTATATAGAAATAATATTTTGAAAACATTTTTCTTAGATTTCGTATTCAATCTCAATACAATTCTTTGATTCATACGTACGTAAAGTCTTGACCTATAGAAATATTTTTAAGTCTTTGTGTAGATTATTTTAAGTCTTCATTACGAAATTCTTAGTAACAGTATTGAATTTGTTTGGAGTGCGGGTAGAATAGCAAGGGAAGAAAATGGGAGAAATGACTTCGTCCAAGTGTTTTTTTTTTTTTTTCCACTAGAGAGATAAATAAAACTGTTCCACCAAAAAAAAACTCTTTTCTAAATGTAAGTTGTTTTACCTCTTTCAAATCAAATTTGCTTACTGGTGTATGGAAATGCAAAAAAGAGGCAGAAATGAAACCCGCTTTTCAGAAAAGTCTTTTTATGATAATAATTTTGAAATCATCGTATTAAACAAATGGATGCATTGTACGATATTAACTGAAAACTTTAATTCATTCTTTTATTCATGAAAAATTCTAAGATGATTAAGGTAATTCTGAAAGCAAAATATATATTTTATCAAGCACTTTGGATCCATCAAATTTTATGGAATGCCTTGTCCAAAAAAAAAAACTATGATCTGAAGTTAATTTGAATAAATCTATAAAACTTCGACATATTCGAATGTCTAGTAAACTAAATTGCTACAAAATAATTACCAATTAAAGTGCTACAAAATAAATACCAGTTTTGTTACCAGTTAAAATTTCAGTTAATTATCAGTTCACACCGAGTGGGCACTAGTTGTGTAAATTACGGAATTCCGCTTGACCCCTTGAAGCACTGCACCTCTTCAAAATCTTAGACACAATAAATCAAACGGTGAGACCCAGTGGTGGCGACTGGATGGAAAGAGTGTGGGGTGTGTGTGATTTAAAGACACTTAAAAGTACTTGAGAGGATGGGGGTAGACAACAAAATTTAAAAATTTAGTTGCAAAATTAGCTAGCTTTCCCGGACACTATTGACTTTTTTGCAGTTAAAATGAAATACAAATTTAATTTTTCATGCAAAAAGTGGGGGGGGGGGGCCCCCCCCCCCCCCCCCCACTCCCACCCTATTCGTCGCCACTGGTAAGACCCACCAGGTGTTTACAGGATCGTTCCCAGTCCAAAAGTTTTTGCAAGAACAGGATGACGATAGAGAACCTTCTAATAGTTTTCTAGAACGTTTTCTCAAGTTTTGGAAATGAATAAAGAAAAAGAGACTTGTAAGGGAAACCTCTTTTATAAGAGAGAGGGGCCTTCAGGGCACTCCTTCGGCATGAAGAGTTAGTTAATTTCAGGAATTCGCAGGTGTCTGAAAAGAACGCATATTTCAAGATGGCGCCATAAAAAACAATAACGCTTTGTAAATCCACCTAGAGGACCCATTAATATAGCTATAACCATTTAATCCCCCCAAATGTGCCAAATGAATTGTTTATGTTTAATTCCATTTAGAATAGTCTCCAAGCCAGCATACGTTTCCTCCATCGAAGCTGAATAAGCAAAAGGTATAGATGGTTTATTAGTGGAGTAATAAAGTTAATAAGCTACATTTAGATGAATCAATAAAAAAGTACCATTCTGAAGGTTCATGCTCGATTTGTAGTTCCTTCATTAATCCATCATGTCAAAACAAACACGTAAAAAACCTTCCATTCTGTAAAACGCTGAGTAAACCACACTTCTTTTTCAGAAATATGTAATGTTTGTTCCACCTGCCAGCAGATTCCACTCTTGCAGTCTGGAACCGAGAAGTTCCGGCTGCTGTTTTGATAGGCTCAGTTCACGCACCAAATCAATTAAGTTCGTTTTGACGAACAAAATGGGGTGCACTCGAAGTCTCTGGTCTAAAAGTAGGGTCGCAAATCTTTTCAGATATAGCTATATTTTCATCGGATGTGTCTTAAATATCACTCATCACTAGAATCTTTCCGATTCATTGGCAGAGTTGGTATCGGTAAACCGTCTCCACGAGGAACAGGTCAGAGTGTAGATGAAATATTCGGATATTCAATTTTCTGATTTTGCTTTTTTAAATATCCTTCTGTGATCTTTAGACAGAAGTAATAATCATCAAAATTATTTGAAGGTTTCCGCCACACCACAGGGACAGCAAATGGCATAAAGCTTTTTTCTGCCTTTTATCCACTGAGCAAGAGTCACACTGCAACTTACGAAACACACTTTGAGGAGTCCAACTATTATCTTAATCTCCCAACTTTTCAACCAAAATACAGAAATTAAGCTTTTTCTAATTTCTTGTGTTAAATGTCTACATGAAATTTATCGGGCTGAGTTTTGCAAGATCTACGATGAAAACTTGCCATTTTCAACATAAATTGTAAATATAAACACATAAGTACACTAACCAAAGAACGTCTCTTTACTGGAATACCGGAAAAAGTAGGGGTGCAGCGTTGCCAAACAATGTTGAGCCCAGGCAGAGCTCCTGGCAGGAAGGATTGCCAGAAGGTAGTGTTACCATATGTGATATTTAAAAAAAAATAGTGGATGGTACCATTTTCTAATACTCTAACACAAAAATGGTACGTGGTGGGACTGTTTTACTGGCAGATATTAAAATAACTATCAGAATTAATAATAAAAATAATAATTTGGCCGTTATTACGGAACCAATGTAGACCAGTGTTATTTAATGAGATGATATAGATGTATTATCTACGAGTTCATGGAATTTAAATCGTGCCGCATTTATTCCGTCTTCTCAGCTATGTGAATTTTATAGATGCTTTAGAACTTAGCTATCTGACTTTTTAGCTATCACAAGTTCATATTATTAATATTTTCATGAGTTGATATAGGTGTATTATCTAGGAGTTCACAAATTTGAATCGTGCAGCATTAATTTCGACTTCTAAAACTTGCATCAACGTGAATAAAATTTTTCACCAATGAAACATTTAGAAGAGCTAGATTTCGCTCCTTATTATAAAATACCAATGCAGGAGGAACTGCCCAAAGGGGGATTTGGGGGGGGGGGGTTTTCGATTTCTCAATAGCCAGCTGGTGCATTATCCAGATATTTTCTCATACCCCACCCCTGTTCATGCCTGTATATAATGAGACGAAAGGGGCTGACTTCCGCAAGATAGGGAATGTCCTTCTCCAAGGTCACGATTGGAATGCAAAAAGGATTGAATTGCTTATAAGACTGAAAAACTGTCTATCAAGATCAGAAGATTAGCTTCAGGAACTGAGAGATGCTCAGTCGCTTGACAAATGGCCAGCGCTTCTGCTGTGAAAATGGAATTGATCGGGTGAATCCGAAAAGAAAATGATCTTAGATCTGAAGTACAGCTATGGAAGTGAAGAATTGGGATTTCGATGTATCCGTGGCGATGATAAAATAGTCTTGAAATTCTTTGCTAATGGTTTCTTCAAAAATTTAATCATAATCGTTGGTTGAGCTTTATTTGGAAAACTAAAAGTAGCAAGGTGAATTTCACAGATGTCGTTATGGAGGACATAAAGCGTGTCAGGAAATGTGATAATTTGGTCCAAGGACATGTTCAAACCATCAAGTAACCCAATAAACGCCTCCTGATCTTTCTTAATTAGTCGGATGCAAGGGTTCGACGATTGCCGAAATAATGGTGAATGAATGCCATTTGCCACTTGTTTGGCAAAAAATTGATTTGCCAATCTCTTTATTTTTTCAGAGAGGATTTCCTGTCCCGCAATTTTCAGTAAAACAATGTTTGATGTCCATATTGGAAGGTCAATGGCAACTCTAAGAGAAATAGTTTGAATGGCATCGCAATACTTTTTTTTATACATTCAACATTAGATGTTTATGCTTTAATTTTTTGAATATTTTCATTGTCTGTTCTCTGTTTCATGATATAAAAAGTAAGTTTATAAAAATCAACACGCGAGTCATTTAAAAAGCCTTCGTCAGTTAGTGCCTGACCCGTGAGTCATAGGTTCGCCTCCAGTGGCCTAGATGTCGTGCTGAGAGTGAAGTAATATTTATTCTCGTTAAATTCAAAATATGAATAAATGAAGTTCTTTGGGTCAAAATTGGAAAAATTTTAAGGATAATTTTATGAATATCTCGATTGATTACCCGAATTCTTTACATCCCATGCACCATCCTCTGCCTGCGAGCAATATCTCATCTCCAGCACTTGTTAATATGCATAAAGTAGGCTCTCAATAATCCGGCACTGCACTAGTCTGGGCACTCTCTCTCAGAATGTCGAATAGGGATCGTTAAAGGGAAAATAAGTACCTGCATTCGCATTTCAGTAATAAGCCTTGTTCCGACGGCGTGTGGCTTGGCCAAACCTCGAGTCGCTCGAGGTTCGTACTTGTGGACTGTGGTCGGTGGAATTCGAACAGCCGCGCCTTTCCTACGGTGCGTAACTTGGCAAATATCTCGGCAGAGCTCGAGTGAACGGATGCACTGACGTCGTCTGGCCACTCCCTTCTCCTTTTGATGTGGGAGCTATTTACCGCTACAACGCGGGAAACCACAGATGCACTTACCCAGATAGCACGTAAGTTTGCAGCAAGTTTGATTTTGACTTGTCATGGCAAAATTTGACGCGTCAAACTTGAATCGAACTTGTAGCAAGTTCGATGTGACAAGTAGCGCCACCTCTTTGCAAATCAAACTTGCTGCAATTTTGCAAAACAAGCTTCCTGCAAAGATAGCACAATAATAAAGAGATAATTATCTTTGTCTCTGTTTTAAAAAACATCCGATTTTTAATAGCATCTCCTAGACCGTAATTCTTTTTTATTAATTCAATAAATCAATGATAATTTGTGAAAAAAATAACTTTTTTATAAAAAATTTTTTGAAACATTTTCCATCTTTTTACTAAATATATCACTCTCACTTTAAAGAAAACTATGTCGCCTTTTTCTTAATGTTGAAATTTTAACGTTTATAAACAAAATTAAATCTAAAAAACAGTCAGTGTTTATTGAACAATAATAACTAGACATTTTGTCCCATTTTAAAGTAATTACTTTTAACTCTAATTTCATAATTTATTCTACTAGCAAAAAGTAGTTATTAGCGAAAATCGCTCTCTCTTTGACTTCAAATCATATTCTCAACTCAAAAAATTAATGAAATCCAGAAAATAGTTAAAAATAAATCGTATACGAATCGAATCGAACGATGTATTAGCGAAATCTATCTTCGATTCACAGAGTTCAACTGGCTCAATGGTAGCGTCTCCGCTTCGGAACCGGGAGGTCGCGAGTTCTATCCCGGGTTGTGTTCGTGTTCTGTTTTTGCTATAATTTGCAATGAGTTTGACACGGCAAACTTGCTGCAAGTTCGTTTCATGGTGACTTCGGAGCTTTCGTTAACTTGCTGCAAGCTTACTGCAAGCTTGCACTCTTGTCACGACAAATTTGTCGCAAACTTGCACTCTTGTCATGACAAATTTGTGGCAAGCTTGCTGCAAACTAAAATTGCTATCTGGGTACAAGCCTACGAGCCAGGTCGATTCTTCCTGTTCCGACGGCAGGGAATATCGCGAACCGCGGACGAAATTCGTGGAAAGACAGGCCGTTGAAACGCAGCTTAACCTTGGCGCGATGTGTAGAGAGGGAATTTGAATTATATTTTGCAATATTTATTATAGATAGCACGTTTCGTTAATCCTGCAGTTCCCTTGTCTGATATCTGCTGTATTACTGAGAGTCTACTATACTTCAAATTTAATCTAATACTTAAAGGATCAAGACGCGGTGTGGCCCCGTGGGCACACTTCCAAGTACAGACCGCACCCGATACTTGGGAGGGTGACCACCTGGGGACACCACGTGCTGTTAGCATCTTTTTTGCCGACTTGTGCCATGCTTTAGACCCTTTGGGTGAGCAGGGTCGGCGTTGGTAATAAAAAAAGAGTCAAGAGAAAAATATCTTGCTCATTATATTGATAAGAAAGATATGTCAACGCAGTAATTAAATGCAGATATGTCAACGCAGTAATTCAATGCAGATATGTCAACGCAGTAATTCAATGGAGATATGTCAACGCAGTCAAGTAGTAATAAAACTATATAGAAAATTTCATCTATCCAGCTCGTTGTGTTTTTAAGTTATCGTGTTCATACGCACACAGACGGACAAACAGATAAATTAGCTTTACGCGGGTTTCGTCCAATATTTGGTAGAAATTTGCAATTTGAATGTAAAGACTCCATACCAAATTTCATTCTTCTTACTTGTTACGCTTTTGTGCTATCGTGTTCACAGACTCACCATCATAATATCAAAAATGGTTTTTTTGGAGTCAGAGAGGTTTAAAACGTGGAGATCAGTGGCGAATCCAAGGGGCTATGGGGCTGCCCCCCGAGCTAGGCCAGAGTTCTTGATTTTATTTAAAATCACTACAACTGGTTGTTCTTAATTTGTCTTTTTTAAAAAAAAAAAGATAATGAAAACGTGACAACATTTCTTTCTGGCTTGACAGGCTCTGAAATTTTCCTACTTTTCTAGTCATTCCACTTGTACTTGTAGCGTTGACACGGTCGAAGACACTTTTTGGCTAGTTACTTCATTGCATTTTTTATTAAATTATCGAAAGTATTGTAGTGTTCTCTATGATTCTTATTGTCATGTGAGTAAAATCTGTAAAGTTAAAGTGTTTTGGTTTAAATGAGCCATAAGGTTTGACATTTGTCACGATAATACGAAATTTTTATGACCTCCCCGCGCATTCAAATCCTGGATTCGCCACTGGTGGAGATTTAAAAAGATCTCAGAATCGAATTTTTTGATGATTACAACACTATCTCTTTACGAGACAGAGAAACAGATCCCCTCCTTTAAATTAAAAAAGATAAAAACTTTCGATTCTGAGAAAATGTTTTTCTTTAAAACATTTTCATAATGAATATTTTTAAAAACATCATCATAAAAGAAATTCTTCTACTGTTTAACTGACCGTTTCTCAGCACACTTCGTTATTCGTGGAAAATTAAATCGTCACCAATGGAATCTTGAACGCAGAAAATGCAGTTTTAAATATTTTTTTCTCCGCAAATTTTATAGAATGCTTTCTACAAAATTCGATATGCTCTTCTTCAAAACGGTTCTGCGATTCGAATTAAAATATCTACATTTGCAGAAATGTAGATAATACCTTCATATTTTAATGCCTCGTAAACCATATTAATTTTGTAAAACAAAATGAGTATTTTCGTTACCAGTAATTTTAAATAATAGCCTTATTCCAAATTCTTTTCAGAATCATCAATCATCCGGTCAAGACCCTGGTCACTTCTAAACCTGTCATAGGCCAGATAGCTCACAAATCACAAGAAAGGAGGGGACCTCACACCTGTGTGCTTTGCTGCTCTCTTTTCTGAAAGGGGATATCTTTCCAAACAGTTGGAATCTTCACTCCACTCATAGTGTTTCCCCAGCAGTGGTAACTGACACATCTCCAGAGAGACAAAATCAACATCAAATATGGAATCTACATCGATAGAGGTAAGTTTCATTTTTTTGCAACTTATTATGCTATGAGAACTTTTTATTATATGAATGCTAACAATGCATAAAGTTGATTATTCCGTAGAATGTATATGTTACGGTCATTGTGATTAATCAGTATTATTATAAATTAACGCGCTTATTTTTAATAATGACCGGTCATTATTAATAAAAACTCCATGAAAAATCCGGTTATTGTTAATAATAACCGCTCAAAGATCCGGTTATTTTTAATAATAACCGATTTATCACATTGACCGTAATCTAATGTGTGTGTGCAAGTGGTGAATCTAGGATTCTGGTCGAGGGGGAGGGGGGCTGAGGTCATAAAAACTTTGTATCGTCGTGATGAATGTCAAACTTCAAGTTAAAGTAAACCAAAACTCTTTAACTTTACAGATTTTACTCACCTGGCAATAAAAATCATAAAGAATAATACAATACTTTCGATAATTTAATAAAAATTACAATGAAATAACTAGCCAAAAAATGTCTTCGGCCGCGTCAATGTTACAAGTACAAGTGGAATGACTACAAAAGTAGCAAAATTTTCGAGCCTTTCAAGCCAGAAAGCAATGTTGAAACGTTTTTATTATTTTTTTAAAGAGAGAAATTAAGAAAAAACAGTTGTAATGATGTTAAATTAAATCAGGAGATGTGGCTTGGCACTGGGGGGGGGGGGGGGGGGCTGTAGCCCGATAGCCCCCCGGATTCGCCACTGGTGTGGGCAATATGTTTAAGGTAATAATAATAAAGGTAGTTTGAAAATATGACATAAGTAGATTAAATGCATTGCGATTTACATTGCATTTCAAAATAGTTAATATATAAAAGATATTTTTATTATTTCGTCTTTTATTTCAATTTTATTAATTATAATAATGTTTTGTAATTGCCATGTCCTTAATTCGCATATTTTAAAATTAATACTTTTAGTAATTCGTACGATTCTACTTAAGCAGTTGAAAATTATATATGTCTAAAGTAGAAGTCATCTAGTCTAAAGTCTAAAGTAGTCATCAATGTTAAAATTTACGAGACACAGAGCCAGTTTAAAAAATTGTTGTAAAAAATTGCGCTTGTTCTCGGAAAAAATATTTTATTTAATTATTAATAAAAAATTATTTTGATGTTATTGCAGTTAAACTTCTCCCAATGACCAACCCTGTATAGTATTTACTCCCATTTTCGGCCCATAGACAAGATTAAAATAACACCTAGGAATGACCCCTCAAACCCCTCTGAGCGGCCTAGTTGGCCACCTTTTCAACTTCAATGAAATACATTCTTCTCGTCTCTCTGACCTTAGAACTTTTATTAAGAAAAAATCGTGGAAAGAAAGAACCAAAAAATTCATGAACTCAAAAACAACACCGGAAATCAGATCGAAACTAATCATTCTTTTCCCAGTTTTACGAGAAAAGTGAACTTCGGTCTCTACTCGGGTTGGGACTACTGGGGACATGATATTATTGTTCATTCCTCAACAACTATCGACAAAGTGATAAAGAATTTGTTTTTCCAATTAAAAAAATTGAAAACAATGTTACGACTGAAAAATGCAAGTAAACACAAATTATATCTTTAAAAAAATCGTATAAAATATTTTTTCTTTAGATGATTCTTAAGCTTCGTTTTATCCGAAATAACGGATTATTGTATGTTCTCGGATTCCGAAACCCTCCGCACTTTTGCGCATGCGCCAGGCGGAGTTATTTTCACCAAAATAGGGAAAGTGAAAAATGGAAGGGGAGATGCTTACATTTTGCTTAGCGTGACCTAAAAACCATTGTGCGACTTCATCAAAGGACATTTCTCTCACTTATTCTATTTTTTGGCCTTTTTTGTATTTTAAAAAAGGCAATTTTATTTCTTAAAAAAAGTTTTTGAAAGTATAAATTCTAACGAAATGAAGAGAAGAACTTATCAATCAAGCCAGCCTATTTAAAACATGGTATCGTTCCTCCTTTGGTAAATCTATAATTAAATATTTTGTCAAGAAGATTAATATTAGCAACAAAAAATATCGTATCAAAACTTGTTGACAGTTTTTGTACTGTGGTATTGTTTTTCATTTCTTTAAATTTCTTTTAATCGTCTGTTTTCTTAGAGCTAATATAATTCTGGCTGATTCTAAATAATATCTCTCCTATATTGTTTTAATTTGCAAGAGAAAATTCTAGCTTTTGTAAACAGATAGGACTTTGTCAAGTCTATTCACACGGGGTCTATTAAGAAATATTCCTCCCCTCACTTTTTTAACATTGATTTATTGAAAAAACGGGGGTATGGGATTTTTAGCTGCAAAGATTGTCATACCCACTTTTTTTAAACATCTTTTCGACAACTAAAAACGATTGATTGAAATGTGTTTTTATTGGAACATTCAGCATCATCATAAGCTTTAATTCCCAGAAGACCAAAAACGATGCACGCTGTTTACTAGATTTACTCAAGTGTTTCGTGCTGCCATCTACATGAAAAATAGAAACGATCGAGGACCAGGATTTTCACTAGAATAAATGCTTCAAAATTTTGTTAAACTAATTTTGCTCCCATTTCACAGGATAAATATTTGGTACATCCTCCATACAAATGATCATATCTATAATTTTACGCCTGTTTAAAAGACAAGTATGTCAACCTTTTGACTAATTCAATGTTTTAGTATCTTATTATTTTTAGTAAAAAGGTGTCAATATTTATCGTAACTAATTTTCGTGGATTCTCACTCACTGGAGAGTAAATTTTAAAATCATTGGGAGAAAAAAACCTTAAATATTTCATTGCGTAACTACTTACTCCATAACACATAAACTTTACTTAATACCTTAACTTCAAATTTGTTTCTTCAGAAAATCATTCAAAACTTTTTTAATTATTAATAATAGTAATTTCTACATTCAACCTAATTCCTTACAAAAATATTTTTTTAATAAAACTTTTGGAACTTTGAGAAATATAATTCATTTCTAAATATAAAATTAACCAAAAAAGATAACTACACCTTTGATTAAAATGAATTCAAAACTTTTATCTTGATTATCATTTACTTTCATTAGTGACTCAAAACTAGCGTTCTTACTGTATAGATCCGATAATTTTTGCATCTTTTTATTGTATTTATGCATACAAGACTTATCAGTCTTCGCGTAGATAATCCAGACTCATTTATAATCTTCATGTAAATTAACGTTAATGGGAAGAGAGAATTGGAGTTAAAGAAAATCATTTTTCAATAATAAAAATGAGTAACAGAATTTTTTCTTGAGATGCCAAGTAATAATTATCAATAAAATAGATGCTTGCTTTTCTCACTTATTTTCGCAGTATTTCTGCCAATTTTAAGCATCCAATGCTATATACAGTGTTTTTCATTTTAAAAAAATGCCATCAGTTTGGGAATCTACATTTCTTAGAAACCTTTTTTTAGACACAATAATACTGACTTGTAATCAAAGACTTGAACAAAATTAAAGATTACTATGCAGAAATTAGTTAAGAAATATTTCATTAAATTCTCAACTGGTAAAAGGAAATCAGCTGGCGGCTGGATGGAAACAAAATCTTTTCACCATATACACGGGTCTATTCTTGTACCCCCGGTTGCATAATACCAACCTTTACAGGAATAGGGAAAATGGAGAAATTTCGAGCGTGCTGATTGGTTGTTTCAGCAGCGTCACGTATGATGTCAAAGATTTACTGTCCAGTTGCCTTATAGTATTGATCAAAGTACATTTAAAGTTTATCCTCTGATGAATACGAATATGGTTTTTTAAACGAATTTTACTAACGAAAATACCTTTGTTATTTCCAATGAATTTCAATCTTTCTACAACAAATTTGAGCTTGACAGAATGGCTTGAAATAATGAGTATGAAACAAAATAAATAGTGGCGCCATCTCTGAGCAAAATATGAAAACTGCTGTTTTTAATTAAATATCTAAAATTTTCTTTTTAAATTAAAACGCAGTCTTTCATTCGAATTTAAATTGAAATCTATTAACTTTCAATGTAAATATTTTGCAATGTCAATTATTTTATAATTTCTGACTTTTTAATTTGTCAAACTATTTTTCCTATTTCTTCCTGATATTGCAATTTAAGTAATAAAAAAGGAAGTAATTTAATTAGATTTCGTTTCGAGAAAGGGATATAATTAATAACTAAACATTTTTTTCCATTTATCTGAAAACTTTCTGAATTCTTTTTAGTCCTTTTTTATTCTTTAACTGAAACTTACCACTTACACATGGTCACTCTTTCGCTCTCGTACAAATATAATATTTATAGTATCTGTATGCATTAGTTTCAAACTACTGCTCATTATTAAAATTGAAAAGAGAGCCCTGATAATTAAGGAGAGGTTTCAAAAGAAAAACAAAAAAGGTGATACTTTTTAAACTTTTGTATTTCTTATACATTTTTTTATTAATACTTCAATAACAAGAAATTACTTAAAATTTTTCACAAATATTTTATCAATGACTTTAAGAAATTATAATTTATTTTCAAAAAAATGCTTGATTCTTTTATTAATGATATACTTTTATATTCTAAGGTTAAAAGTACTTGGTAACCAAAGAGATAATTTATTCAAATAAATTTACATAAAAAAATTCTGAACAATTTAAGAGAAAGATGGATGAAATTCCAAAAAAATTATTTTTATAAATCTATGACATCATACGTGACGCTGCTGAAACAACCAATCAGCACGCTCGAAATTTCTCCTTTGTCCCTATTCCTGTAAAGGTTGGTATTATGCCCCCCGGGTGGGGGGGGGGGCGTCACTTTTCCCGTTGTTAACGTGCGGAAAAAGTGCCCCCCCCCCCCCCAACCGGGGGTACCAAAATAGACCCCTTAGTTCTAAAGTGGTTAGCCCATTTTTACTTGAACATTTTTTTAGACACTCTGGAATAGGGGAGTTCAGATTACAAATATTCAATTAAATGTCAAAATATGCTGTTAATCAATTTTAGAATCTATTTAGGTTAGAGTTGAGGGTTCTTCTAAGAAATCCATTCTTTATGAGTTTTGAACAAGTCATCAAAATGATCGTATAAATGTCTTGGATGCCTTACGAATTCATCGATTACAGCTTCTCTTAAAACAAAAAAATAAACAAAAAAAAACTATATTGTGCGATATACATAGTACAGATAGAGTTTGAACAGAAAAGAGAATAAAGATATCGCTTTATTTGCCCAAGAATTAAATAATATGTTAGAGATTAAAACTTATTAATAAACATGAAAGAAGACACTATAGTCCACCCACTTCCTTTTCTTAGAGACCATGATTACTTTTGACACAAAATCTTAGCTATGTCGTAACAAGAAAAACAATAAACGAATGACGATATATCAGATGACTTCACGTTTTAAGAGGGCAAAGGCCACTACTATGCATTGTGTGCACAGAGACACTGGAGGAAGGCACGATGTGACGTTAGAACTGGCGGGAAAAACTGCTTGGATCGATTTCTCTGGCCAGCAGCCCTCACGTGGAATATCTATCCCTCGGCGTTCTCGAATCGATCGCACTCAGCCTTGTCGAATTCCGGCAGCTGTTCTGCTTCTAGGTGATCCCATTTTCGCCGATGCTGGATAGCTCAAGTTATCTCTCTAATAAGTGAAGCAAACTCATTTCTGCAAGCGATTTCAAATATGCGTCTCAACTGCAGTAAAATAATTGCTTTGCAGTATTCCATTGTTTGAAAACTACCCGTTTTAATGAAATATTATGCTACGTATATCAAACAGAGAAAATGTAATATTGAGAATGTTATGAACTCATTTTTTAAAACGTAGGCTATGCTGTGATTGATTGCATTGTGTTTTATCTAGATGCATTTAGATTTGCAATAAACAATTCGAAAGTTTAAGAATTAAAATTTGTGCTAATGTGTTTAGCAAAAATCTTCAAGAGCTTTTATTTGCATATTTATTAAATAAAATGTTAACTATCGAAATGCGTTCCGTAACCTTTATGAAACAAATTGTAGTTAACTGCTCAAGTCGATCTTTGGAACATTCTAACTCTGATCAAAAATGCATTTCTTCATAAAGATTCGTAGTAATAGTTTCTCTTCCAGAACGTGTTCATTCTTGCCAACTTCTTTTTACTTCTCACAAACCATTAAATGATATAAATTTAACTGTTCTGATTCGGAGTAAATGATTGATTGACACTCAGTAAATCAGTCATAGTCTTTCTCATTTATCTGAAAAGAAGAAATTGTCATGCGTTTTTCTAATCCATCATAATTACCACGAAAACTAAGCCAACTGAAACGAATTCTGATTGGATGATGGAACAAACTTTAGGTGATCAGAAAGTGTACTAAAATGAAACTACTGCAATTCATGTTAAGTCATTTTTTTTAATCTCTTTTTTTTTTTGCCTAATAGTCTCATTTCGAATTTCTCTTACTGCGAGTTGAAAGGTCCACGAATGGGTCATTCAGTTCCTTTCTATTTTTAAAAGCTTTCCTTTAAAAAAAAATTAAGACTTTTTTTGTATTTGCTGTAGAATCTGACCTGTTTCTTAAATTATATAAAATTATATTTCGTTCGTTATGCCATGGGATGAGTTCAAATTTCATTTCACTGAGTAGTTATTACTAGTACAAATTGATTTTTGAAATATATCTTAGTGGTACTACTGTCATTTATGTCTGCAGAATTTTATTATATCTGACCATAGATTACTATAGTCAGGCATAGTACACTTCTGATTACAGTCATCTATAGTATATAGTCAGTGGCAACTCGGGGAAAGCTGTGTGGATATAATCTTAACTCATTTAACTGACACTGATACTTTTGGACAGATTTTAGTTTTGAACACTAGTAAAAATACCAGTTTAGATTGATTTTAGTTCAAATTTCAATACCAGTTTAGATTCAAAACGAAGGTGGCTTAGCTTAACGAAGCTCATTTTATTATTTAAGATAAATAGATAATTAATTACGTCATTCACCAGAGTTATTATTAGTAGTTATTGTATATTTTATTTGCAGCTTTTCTGTATTGTCAAATTGAGTCGCCACTGTCTCAGTGGCGTAGCTGCAACTTTTACCGCCTGGGACGAAGTTGCAGCACGCCGCCCTTCCTTTACAAGTTACATCGGACACGTAAATCTCAAAATAAAAAATTAATTCCAGGGAAAAAATATTTTATTAACACGTATAATTCCTCGTTTGGAGTCCTCGATTTCTACATATAAGTTGCGAAATCGCTCGCCAATCACCAGTCTGTCTTGCAATTTACCGACGAAAGGTGAAAAATACGAATTCATCACATTAGTTATTATTATTATTTTTTCATGTTCACAACAATTGAGCTAGTGGCGTTGTTCTTAGTTACTAAATTGTTTTCCGGCATGATTTTGCCGCTCCTTTCGATGTGCCGCCCGGGGCGCCCCCCCCCCCCCTTAACTCACTGCACTGTCTATAATTTTTTTTATTCTACTTTGCATACATTATACCAGGCTGTATAACATTTCCTGACATCAAGTATAAGCTCATCTAGAAAATTACTTTCAGAAAATTAAGCAACAGTCACAAAAGTCATGTGTTTATTGGAATCATGAAGATAAGGTCACGAGGAAAAACTCAGCCAAAACGCTGCAATTGAGTTGGAATTACAGTTTCGTGTTTATTATTTCAAATCACATCAAAATGTTATTTTGTTTTTTCGGATAATTAACGCGGATTGACGCGCTTAAAAACAGGCATATCAATATATAATTCAATACATAGAGTAAATTTAACTCGAAATCCAGAGGAAGCATGAGCTTCTATGTAACAATATTTTAATGTCTTTCTTTTAAAACTTTTTCCAAATTATTATTCTAATCTCATATAGGACTTTTTTTTGTAAGCTACTGAAAACTAACGAGAAAATTTGTTTAAGCAGTGTAATATGGTAGCCACTTCTAGTTCCTGTAAGGTAAAAAAATCAATTCTAAAATTTAGGAAAATTATAATTTAAATAAAAAAAAAAGTAAATAATGATAAGAGAGAAACTAAAATGCATTTGGAATTCTCTAAATAACTTCTTCAAATAAAGAAAAAATTACACAAAAATGTATTTAAACTACTAGATAAAATTATCATTTTAATTTAATACAAATTTTCGAAATAATAAAAAAACTAATCAAATAATAATAAAAATTTGAAAAAAAAAAACCCAGATAATGAAAAAAAAGCGAGAAAATTGTATTGCATTATCAGATACTCTACTAAATCATCATTGCACAAACCTTCATTTATTTGGCAGTTGTATGTATACACAAATGAATGAAATTATCTGCCTTATGGATAAATTTGAACCCAAAATTATTGCCTGTGAATTAATAAGTTTTTTAAGTAACGCAATGAAGAACAAAACAATTCGTTTCATTGCGACGAAAATTTGTTTTTCATTTCCCTTGGGAATTTTGAATTCTCCTTTTACGTCCGCCGATAATAGCTTTTCTCAGAAGTAATAAAATAACAATTTTTATTCTATAAATAATAACAAAAGAATATCACGTGTACGTGACTAATGGTGAGCAGTTTAAAGAAATAAGCATGAAACTATTTCGATATTCGAAGTTTCATAATTCATTTATCCTCTATTTTCGTTCCGTTCGAACGCACGCGATTTTGTAAGCGCGCGAACTGACGTCACCGATGTTCTATAACCTCAGTAGAAAAGAAGCGAAGAGGGGATAGAGAGGCTGTCAGCTGTTTTCGGACCTCGAATCTGTAAACTGTGGATGACGTCACCTTCCATCTCCACGTGGGGGGTGTAAGATCACCCCAAGCGTAGGAGGAGTAGAAGGACCGTGGATACGCCCTTTAGTTAGCCAGCGAAAGGATCCCCGCCCCCTCTCTCCCATCATCCAGAATAGGGGTGGGGGGCTGGCAAAGAATCCAGCTCGATAATCTGCCGGGCGTGTCTCCCACCGAATGAGCGCAAACGACTTTTCGGTTTTGATTTTCGAAAATGACAATTCGGCCCGGCACATAGTTCGCTTCACGGAACCTGAATCCAGATTTCATATTACTGCCACGGATTGATTGACTGATTCGTGATTTATTATTAAATGTACGGCTTTAGTTTTATTTGGAGAAAAGGTTATATCAGTTTTTATAGAGTTACTTTTTGCTAACTTAAAAATATTTTATCTGTTATGTGTTAAACAAGAACAAGTAAGGGTATATGAAAACTAATTAACATTTTTGGCGCCATTTATTTACATGTGATTCGCTAAACGGCTAATCCAAGTTAGAGAAATGCATTAATTTAAATTTCATTTAAAAAAAAAAAAATTCGGGTTTGACTCTTTAAGTTAGCAATTCATTAGTATTTTTTCTCATAAATTATTTTCTCTTGCCTGTTTTCATCGAATTTATTATGGTTGTTCGATTAACGAAGAAGGAACTTCTTGATCAAGAAATTGTAATTCATATTATACCTATTAACAGTGATGTTGTTAGAGTCAGCGATAACAAGTTATTTCTCACATTTCATCTTTTAATGTTCAGATTTAAAGAAAGACATTCTAGGGTTTTTAATTCACAGTGGACCGCAAGCAAAAAGAAGAAGAATTTATTATTTACAAAACAAATATATATATATATATATATATATCAGGCAGAGATTAACCAATAAGAGAAAAGCCCCGAAAAAAAAGATTATGACACCATATATCAGGCAAAAGGATGATAAATTTTTGTAGAAAGCTTCTTTCAGCTTATGTGATACTTAGTCATATATCACGAGGAAATAAGTGAGCTATGGATGCGCGAATTAACAGACTGAATACTAAACATAACACTTCTCCTTAATCGCGTGTTTATATCGAACATAAACGTAAGAATTTGTACAGTTTACATTTAGATAAGCTTTTTATGAATACATCGGAAATTTGGTATTTTGTACACATATTTAATGCAAATGCAAAGATTAATTAAAGTCTTTCTTATGAATCTAAGTTTCGCCTCTAAATGTTTCAATCTTTCACACACATTTTCATTAGTAGCAGTTTTAATTGCGGATTGATTATCTTCATATATTGAAACATTATTAAAACTAGAAATTCCATTTATAACATTTTTATAAAATAAGAGGCCTTACAGAGATTTATTTAAAGCAATTATTTCAGCTTCTGAAGAAAGAGGTATGCAATCTTGCTTTTTGAAGCACCATAAAAAGGGACTTTACAAAACAGTACATAACCTGACGTATATTTTCTTTCAGTAGGATCAGAAACCCAATTTGCATCAACATACAACTCAATATCAAAATTAGGATTATCTAACTTTGCACAGACTAATTTGAAATTTTTAGTACCTTCTAAATACCTCAACTCCATCCAGGCAGCAACAGTAGATTTTTCCTGAAGCTGGCTGAGACAGTGACAATAAAATATCATGCCTTGTTGTTAAGGTAAGATAAAGTAAAGAATCTATTAATTCACGGAAAGGCCCTTCAAACGGTTCACCATTCACAAAATCTGCTAGAGTAGATTTCACTTTCATTAGAGCAGGGTACAGTCTGTCATACTGAAACGTTTTAACGATATAATCTTCTTGATCAAGCGATTGCGATTCCTTACGGAAAAGTTCCTGCGGTTTCATTTGTAATGTCCAGATTTACCACACTGATGACAAAACATAGTATTTTCTCAAAATCTTTCTATATGGCTCTTTATATTACATTTGGAACAGACCACAGTCGTTTCTCAAAAATGAAACAGCAGTTGACGATTCACTTCTCGGTGCTTTTGTTTCAGACACCCGCCGTTCTTCTAGCAACGTTTCGGCATCTAACAGTCTGTTAACAACAAATTGTAGGGAAATATTTTCCAAAAGCTGATTTTCAGTAACAAATTTTGAAGAACCATATTCAGGAGGCAGTGACAGAACGCCGCCCCATGCCCCTGTTCCTGAAGTCATTGCGGCAACTGTACCAGTTGGATGGACGTGGGAAGGAGGCAATGGTATCAGAATATAAGCAATAATGTACATGTCACTGATTTTCACACCGCACGATTTCAGCTGATTTACAAATGCATTAATTTCGTTAAGATGCTCTTTCATAGATACCTCCTTATTTTTCAACATAGCAAGACGCTTTCTTATTAAAATTTGATTTACTGCTTCATCCCTTAAGTACGTAGATTTAAATTTCTTAAAAATACAACGCACTTATTTTCTTCCGATATCAATACTAAAACTTTGTCGCTAAGAAACGATAGTATTAAGGCTTCTTACTTACCGAAAACTTCACTTTCGTCCGTCCCATCAGTTTCTTTACTCAAAAACTTATCCAAGTATTTTCCTACGAAAATTGGCTCATTCTTCTAGCCCAGAGGGCAGAATTCGCCTTGTCCAACTGATGCACACAATTCTTCAGTTCATCAATTCAGCGTTCATTTTCAAAACGATACTAGGCCTAGACAGGGCATCTTATCCAGTTGGCTAATTGGGCATTAACCCAGGGATGCTATTGATCAAAGGGCGCCTAAAAATTTACTATATGATTTCATTTTAATTTTTAATCAATCTTTATTTAGCTATAATTTTAAATATGTTGCATAATTTTGTATGTTATGATATGTACAATAATACTTATGATAGATAAGTTTATATCTATTAAATTATTCAGTGGCGAATACAGGGAGGGCTATGGGCCTGCAGCCCCTCCCCCCCCCAGAGCTAGACCAAATTGTTTATTTTATTTAAAATCACTACAATTGTTTTTTCTTAATCTCCTATTTCTTCCTGGATTTTGACAGGATCGAAAATTTTCCCACTTTTGTAGTCATTCCAGTCGTATTTGCAGCGTTGACACGGTCAAAAACATGTTTTTGCTAGTTATTTCATTGCGTTCTTTTATTAAATTATCGAAAATATTGTAGTGTTCTTTATGAATCTTATTGTCAGGTGAGTAAAGTCTGCAAGGTTAAAGTGTTTTGGTTTACATAAGCCAAGGTTTGACATTTTTCATGACGATAAAAATTTTTTTTATACCTCAGCTTCCCCGAGACACAAATCGAGATTCGCCATTGAAATTATTTTATTATCTAGATATTTTCGTTGGGAAATAGGCGCTCAAATTACTAATTATAATTCTACTGCGGCGTCACATTAGGCATTCTATACCAGGGCGCGCAAATTTGTTAAGATGGCCTTGGGTTGAAGTAATTCACCAACAGCTGTGGACCGCAAGCAAGAAGAAGATTATTTATTATTTACAAAAGAAAGATAATATATACTGTTCAGCAACGGATTCCGAGACTACCACTTTTGGGCGATTTTACACCGGAAAGGGGTGTCAGGCAATGAGTCGTATAAGCGTATTTCCGGAGTTCTTTGTTAGATCAAGCTCAGTAAAATGCAAACATCACCCTTCCATTCTTTACTTTCCCCCTATTTTGATGAAAATAACTCCGCCCGGCGCATGCGCAAAAGCGCGGAGGGTTTCCGAATCCGTTGCTATACAATAAACATTTCAGGCAGACATTAACCAATGAGAGAAAAGCGCGCCAAAAAAATTATGACATCATACATCGATGAGAGTAAAATGGGAAATGAGTTATAGATGCGCTATTACAGATTGGATATTAAGCATAAGAATAAGGAGAAAAAAAAAAATCTCACCATCCGTTCGAAACTGTAATTGGGATTCTTGTTCGTTTAGACGAAATTTAATATTCTTCATTAGTATTATTGGATGCTGATTCCACTCAAAATGGTCGTTTATATCGCTGTATTGTTTCTGGTGAGTATATATTTATTGCTAAACATACAGTACTTTAAAAAATGCATGGATTTTCGTCTGTGATTTTTAGTCACTATCTAATGGAGTCAAATCACATGACGTCACAGTCACATGACAAGCGTAAATGTGCATAAATCTAACTGCACACTGTTTTACGTTGTTTCGTAATTCCTTGTTCTTTTTCCTCCTGAAAGATGCTCAATGGAACCAAAAATTAAATTTGAGGGGTGGATTTAACAGGTATCACGTGAGCATGAGTTGTCTCCTATAATAAATACCGGATGCCACCAATTTCCACTGTTTTAAAATAACGACAACATTAATATTTAGAAATATAACTTCAAAGCAATTTTATACTGATCTGAACTTTTTAATGCCAATCGTATTTCCTAATTAGGCATTTGTTCATTTACTCCTGTAATTTGTTACATTCAAAGCAAAATATGAGCAAAATGCAGTTTAAAATTAATGAATCTTTTATATATTTTACTTTTCTCTAAAAGACTGACTAATAACATAAGAACTTTGATTTCCTGTCCAACAGAAGATGAAATTGACTTATATTTTAAAAAATAAACAATTTATAAACTCAAATAAGAAATGAGTAAAAAAGTATGAGGAAGAAAATAATAATTAGGAACATTTCTTTGCGCGGTTATCTGATCCCTAGCAAAGAATCCGTCAAAATAATAAATAAATAAAACAGAACTCTCTCTTTTCTTCCTTTTGTTTTGATTTTTTTCCCCTTAAATTTTTTCCACTCATGGCTGTCAAAACCTTTCACGAGCTTTTTGTGACCAACAACTTATTGCGACCTCATTACCCAAAAATTTTTCGTGGCCTTATGTATGTAGTAGAAAAAAAACTAATACACGTTGGAAAATGAAATATAGCAAAGAAGTACTTACTAATCAAAGGTAAATAAAAGTAAATATAATTTCAAATAATTATTGAGTTTAGTAGCAATGCTTTGATTTTTCTTCTGTATATTTGCTTCGGAAATTGAATATCTGCTACATGTGTTGCTATTAAATAAAAACTAGTTTTTCCTTTAGGACCTTTGCCAAATTCCTTGAAGCATTAGTTGGTTCAATTGCCATCATTCATTCAACGTCAAAGTTAAACCTCTGAAAGAACGTCAACTCGATGAAGCACTTTACGTGGCATTACATAACACCACAGCATACCCCGAACTCGGAGCCTAAACGGCTCCCTGTCGGTTGCATGAGTATGTGTGAAACTTTATTGAAAAGCAAATGCAAAAAAAGTACATCATGAGATATAAAAACACATAAAAGGGAACATAATTATACATAAACAAAGAAGGATATAATGAAAAGTACATAGAGGGTTACAATCTGAGTATAATATAAAATATATACAAGAGGAGTTATCATATGAGTGCAGTGAAAGGGTAGAATGTTTCCTTTAGTTAACATTGCTTCTTACAGTTACAGCTCCATGATTCGGGGCTGTTAGTGTTGTTCGATGCGATGATAAAGAAGAACTGATAATGTATTAACGTGACATTACAGACATATGACAAATATCACAGCGCATATCATGCAATATGTAATTGCATTTTGTCTTATGCTGTTTTGTCGTACTTCAAACAACAAATGCAAGATACGCGACAGATTCCAAAATTAAACTGGCTCGCCGAGCTTGACATGCCTTATATAAACATGAAATGACTATTATAACATCACAGTCGAGAATGACGTTTGGTCGTAATCTAATTATTTATACTGTTAAAATCATTCTAAATGGCTTCCAGCTGAAATTCAAATAAATAGGGGAAAATTCTCAAATTATTCTAATATCAATCAACTTCTGAAACTCCATTATTGGTTATCAATTACCGCATACAGAATGTAACTTATTTTTTTATGAGATAACACAAATGTTAAAATACTATATGTAGACTAACGTTAAAACTTCAGTACTTTTAGTTGCGAATTTCCCCCCTCCCCCCCCCCAAAAAAAAGCAAAATTTCGTTCTTTTCTTAAAAATGTGTCTAAGACAAGCAACCGTTTTAAACTGATAGAATACTGTCGGAAAAGAAAGCTTTTTTTTTAATAACACAGTAGAACCTCGATTAACCGAAGTGGTCGGGACCGAACTTCCGTCGGTAAATCGAAAATTCCGGATAAAAGAAAAAAAAAAAAAAACTTTCCCTAAAAATGGCCGTCAGGAGACCACAGAAATTTTAACACTGGATATTAAACATGTACACATGCACAAAATAACTAAATGTGATGTTTTAATTATATTACTGCAATTATAAACAATAAATTTTCTCAATAGACATCACACAAGTCAGAAAATGCAATGTAAATGTTTATATGACATGCGATACATATTTTACATTGGTTTAAATGGAAGTTTGCTCTGCCGTAAGCATGACTGACGTCATTTAGCCGCTTTGTCCCGAAGTTATTTCAGTACCATAAGTTCTGTAGAATCAGATTCAGTCTGTTGCTCCAACCGCATCAGTCCATTAGCAAAACATTCCAAATCATCGGAGTTGCGTATTTTAAAAGTTTCGATTCCCTCAACTTCATCACCTCATCTTCATCATGCTTATCGCCATCGGTATTGGGTTTTCGTACTTGGGCAATGATTTCGTCATCGCTCATCAGTTGAAATCCTGCATCATCAGCTTCACAATCTAACCACGAACTAAGGTCATCCTCTTCGCAATTTCCACAGCCTGGAATTTGTTTCAAAAATCCGTTTAATTCAGTCACGATGAGTGACAGAGCCACTGTCATTTGATTGATCTACATTTTCGAGATAGGGCGCCAGCTTTCGCCAGAACCCTTTTAAGGTATGCTCTGGCACAGACTCCTAGGCTTCGTTAATCGTATAGACACAGTCTTTCAGCGTTAATGCTTTCCAAAATTGCACAATGGAACATGCAGCCATTCCCTTCAAAAAGCAATTTGCTTAGAAGCTGCTTTCTATAGCGCCGTTTCATAGATTCGATCAAGCCCTGGTCCAAAGGCTGCAAAATGGCGGTTGTGTTCGGGGGCATGAATATGCAAGTGATGCTTTTGGCTTTGAATGTTTCAACATCTGGCGGGCATTATCCATCAATAAAACCGCTTTTTTGAGTTTTAGTTCCTTTAGGTTTTTCTTCGCTTCTGGTGGAACGAAGCAATCATGAAACCATTCCGAAAATAAACTAGAATTCATCCAAGCGCTTTCCTGATGCATGTAGTGAACAGGAAGAGCAGTCTTATTGATGTTCTTAAAACAGCGTGGCTTTTTACTCTTTCTCACCAAAATCAGCTTTACATGATGTTAGCAGCCAGAAACATTGGCACATCCCAGAATCGTCACACGATCCTTCATCTTTTTCCGGCCTGGAGCAACAGCTCCATTTTCTGCAGCCAAGGTTTTCGTTGGAAATGCTCTCCAATATACCCAGTTTCATCTCAGTTGTATATTTGGTCTGAAGTTAATTTTTCCTTCACAATCAAGTCCTGCAATTCGGCAATAAAGCTGTTTCCTGCTTCTACATCAGATGACAGTTTTTCTCCTACGATGCTCAGCTGACGAATTTCGTGGCGGTTCTTGAACTTTTCTAGCCAACCACTGCTATTTTGGAATTCCTTGCTTTCTCCGAGTTTAGAATTGAAATACAGAGCTTTTTGTTGGATCATTGTCCCGGATCTTGGCACTCCTTCGCTCCTTTTCTAAATAAACCATTTATAAAGAATGTTGTTCAGTTCTTCATCATTCGCGCATTTCATGGTTTTCCGCAATTTAGCTGATTTGCCATTGAACGCTGCATAAAACTTTTTGATTTTTCAGAATCACGTCTCATGTTACCGACTGTTGATACTCCAACACCAAATTCTTTTGACAATTTGGTTAATGTTTCACCTGCTTCAATTCTGCTCACAATTTGGATCTTCTGTTCCATTGTTAACAAAACGCGTTTTCGTTCAGTGGGCTCCATGGCAATAGTAGTCAATAGAAAGGCAGAAGGCAGATGGTCTTGGAGACGAATGGAATTTTCGGCAAGGGGGAGACAATATAATGGAATTCCCGACAGGAGTGGGGCTGGGGGGGGGGGAGAAAGAGACAAGATATCGGCACTGCCTGCAGTAGGAATAGCTGCCGCCAAAGGTGACCTTGAAATGTTATTGTTTATTTACCAACAGGGGTGGCGCCAGAGGGGGACCGGGAGGCCAGGGCCCCCCTGTTGGGGATGCTGTGCCCCCCCCGTCGGGGAAAATTTTTGTACGGGGTATTCAACTGTAGTTATAAATAATAATCTGGCGAAAATTTGAGACCAATTTCATTACCCCCGTCGGGCAAACTCTAGCGCCTTTCCTGTTTACCAAAAAAGAACTTACGGAAACCGACGTCGGTTAAACGAGGTTCCAGTTAAAAGAGTTTCAGATAATCGAGGTTCTACTGTTTCTGTTTTTGCTCAACTTGCTAATTCATTGTATACTTAATTCTTTAAGAATTTTTTAAACAAAACTTTATTACTAAAGGAGGGTACTAAGCAACATTTATTCTATATTCAGAATGAAGAACGAATATTTAAAACAGCAACCGTTATCTGTCAAGTCGAAATTGATACCAGTTTCTGTAATATTTTGATTTTGATTGTAGTAATGATTATTTATTATTTTTTTCCTATTTATGTCATACAACAAGAAATTAATTTTAAGCATAAAGCTTTCGCGGGAGCGCAGCTACAGTTCCACAGATTTATCAATATTACTATTATTATTATTACATTTATATGAATTTTTATGGCTTGTTATTAGGAAAGTAATGAAAATAATATACTACTGAAAGGTAGTAATAGATTTAAAATTGCTTTATTTCAGTAATTCAAATGAAAACTTTTAATAACATATTTGTATGATTGATACTTAAGTCGGTCAATTTTCTATGTCTACGTTATTGAAGCATTTTTATGTCGATTGTAGAAGTGTAACGTAAAATCTAGTGAAAATTTTCGAAGAAAGGCAAAACTTAATCATATATTGTAATGCATGAGGGATAAATTTTTAAATGAATTATTCAATTTAAGTAGATAAAAATTTCTATAAAATTTTAGTTTAAGTTCGGTAGTTTAATAAATTTATAAAAATAAATTAATACTTGGATGGATTGTATAGTTTTAGTGTAACTTGGGATATTTACTGAAACTTCAAATTGGCTTCGATTTGTATTTTTGAATTATCAGATTAGAAATTATGGATAGAAAAAGTGCTGAAAAGAGGATTTGATTTTATGTCAGCCCTTGATTTCCAAAATGCAGCACACAAACAATATTTAGGAAAGTCTAGATATTTAATACTCTGGCATAAAAAAAATGATTTTCAAATATCATTTAAAAGAATTTTTACTTTTCGTTTATAAGCATTTTTCCCAAATGATTGTAAAACAAAAATTTTGTAAATTTCGCTCTAAAATATGTGACAAAATTAATTTTTATAATAAATTAAAAGTTATTTAAATTAATTAAAATTAATTTTGAAAAGTTCTATTGATCCTGCAGAATTAAGTATGACATTCTAAAATCTTTTTTTTTTTTTTTAATCTAGAAAATGTTTCAAATTCCGCTAAAATTGTATATTTACTTTTAATGACTATTTCGTATAATTTACGATCAGACTGGAGTATAGATTTATAATACCATTACTTCAGGTAGGTACTTAGCAAATAGGGTTTCTTTTCATGTACTGAATTTTTGCTTTTAAGATAGGCCTTCTAATTCTGGCATATCAGCTAAAGCAAAATTAGGGTAAATTTAAAGTTCACATCCTCTTTTACTGTAATAAAAAATCATGAGATTAACTTTAAAACTCTTCAAAAGCAGAGTTTCTAGTCGTCTAATTGCCGCGTAATACATGAAAATACTTTCAAACATGCCATTATCTTGTCTATAAAGATAACACGTGATTCCAAGTCGTAACACTTTTCATTCTCTTTCTGCAATTCATTACGTGGAGATAAACGTGTGTTTCTTATACTACTTGTATGTTCACATGTTTACTGATAACAGCTTTGACAGAAACGTCTATCAGTAAGCGACTGTTACTTAGCAGGTGATTTTTATCAGCGGGCTTTCACAAAACCTTTTTCGACTAATGCAGGAAACCATGAAAAGTAATTGAACTGAAGCTATTATGATGACATCTGTTTGTCATTTATTTTAAAACCACTGTTCTTTATTGAAGTTTGCAAACGCTCGTTTTCTTATTTATTTCTTCGATGTTATCTGAATGTAAGATATATATTCCGTGTTCTATTCGCTTATTTATGTTCCGGAGTATATTTCCCGATCGCGAGTATAGAAATACAAAAGAATGGTTGTTTATTGATATTCTGAAAACCTTTAAATTTGGAATTTCATTTTAAATTATTCTAATAGAATCAACTTAAGCAAAGTTACAATCACATGACAAATTTATCTGCGCATGTGATCTAATAAAATATGTTACCAGTAGCACTGTATAACAGGCCGCGCATAAACCTGTCATTGACATCGTACATTGTGCTTACATTTTCAACAAAATTTTTGAGTAGAAAAACGCGTTATTATTTAACTTTTAGCTGTTACAATGCTAAAGAAACATATGACTTACGTACTAAAATTAACTAAATATATTATATATTCAAATAAAATGTGAAAACAATTTAAATTAAATTTGTTCTAACAATACTAACGAAAATGAATGATGCTAATGTAAATAAAAAAATTATATTAAATAAATTCTACAAAAGTTTAAGAATTAATAACAAAATTGATTAAAATTCTGATTTACGAATTAGAATTATTTTACCAAAGAAGATATGAAGAAAAAAAATAAACGATCATTTTAAGCAGAAGAGAACTGTTCTATATTTCGAGTAACAAACGTAGGGCGAACAGTGGATTCTAAATGGTGAGGCGCACTACATGTCCATCACATAAGCAAAAATTGACCCTATTCTTTCTGTTCGAATAAATTTAATTAGATTTTCATTTCAACAATTTCTGTTTACGAATAATTTGTAAATTTTATATAAGAATCAGGCAAAATATTTAAAATTATTTTTTGTAACAAGTGCTAATCAGTAAAATCAGTTTTTGCACTTAAAAGAATATATCTATTATTCCAAAACACAAATCATTGTAAAAATTCATTTGTTTTATTTCATTGGAATTTTTACTTCAGAAAACAACCTTCAATTTTTGAAATGTAAAATACTTTTTGTTATTTTATACCTGAGTTTCTTAATCTGTGGAACACGGTCCTAGATGGCGTTGTATGGTAAAATTGTAAAGTCATGACAGATTTGACAATACATCTTTAAAATAAACTGTGTTAAAATTCTTTATAAATATTATGTAGTATTAAAAAAACATAATGTAGAAAAACAAACTTATTTGACATGTTTCATTAAAATTGGTTAAGAAACTGCTTAAAAGATTGTTTTGATCATTTATTTGTACGTTTTATTTTTCTTACCCGTGTTTATTCAGGGTCGTTATTGAGGAAAACTTACGAAGAACATTCTAACTGCATTCTGATATAATATTGACTTTTATTGATTTTTATTTAGTAATTAGGAACAAACCTAATTTTCTATCAGTACAATCTCCCATTTTTGTTGCAGTCAATCTTTATCAGTGTATATTTTTAACTTGATGATTTCGTTAACTGAATGGGGAGGGGACTTATAATATAGTTTTTAGGAGTACAGTAAACTCTCTCTAATCCGACACATATGAGACCGGACACCTGTCGGATTATAGAGAGTGTCCGGATTATAGAGGCTGTATAAAAATCATGTACTGAAAGGGGGAAGGTTTCAAGTTTTAACAGGAAAGAATGGCTCATCACCAAGTAACATGTTCCAACAGGTGCATCGGACTAATGGGAGTGTCAGAGTAACGACTGTCGGATTAGAGAGTCTACAGTATTAAAAAAAATTAATTTCAGAAGTAAAGAAAAATTTAATATTCTTTCACATTTTAAAACTGATGCTTCTTTTTCAATTTTTTTAAAATATTTTTTTCGAATGCTGATTATTTATTAAACATATGGCTGATTCATTTTCACCAGATTCAGTATTAAATCAGTGATATATATATATATATATATATATATATATATATATATATATATATAATTTAGATAAAACTGCCATAACATTATGTTCGCAAGGAAAATAATAAACACATCAATAATCCTCTGCAAAATATATATACCAAATTATATACCTATATATACCAAATTAAGTCTTTAAAATTCTTTTCTAATAACTTTATCATGTTTGCAAAATTCTAGTCGAGTTATAAATATTTTTAGAAACTTAAATAGACATTTCAGATGCTTTCAGTTCATTAATATTCAACATTTATTGATTCGAATACCTACGAAATATTGCTGAAAAATGGTAATATGGCAACATTTTATTCCGCAAAAAAAAAAAAAAAAAAAAAAAAAAAAACATCAATTTCCTTTCCTTTTTCAAATTGAATTGCCTTATTTATCTTAATTGACTTTATTTAAATAATACTTTCTTAATTACTAAAGTTAAACTTCACTTTGAATAAAATGGCTGAGCAGTAGTTAATCCGGTTTTCTTTGTTTTATTTTTTTAAATTGGACAGAAACAAACTGGTTTAAACAGTTGAATCTTTATTTATATATTTTTTTATAAAATGAAGATAAGCGAAAAATCCAAGGCAGCGATTATTATCCAGTCTAATTGACGTTAAGTGTTGCCAAGAGTAGCTTGGGAGGTACAGAAAAAAACAATGTATAGCTAAAGAAATGTGAGTTTGAAGGTTGTTTGCATTCGCAGTGCTGGAAAGTTCAGTGCCCTACAACGGTGTCTGGAGTAGGTAGACGCGAATAGGAAGGAATAAACCGCTGAATGCTTACTTTCGGTGAATACACCTGAAGAATAGTAGTGAGTTAAACTTGCGATAAGATTGTTCAGTATGTGGTTACAAGTTTCGAATTTCATCGCTTACTGGAGCAGAATTATGAGAATCCGTTAACCAAAAAAAAAAAAAAAAAAAAAGAGACTCATCATAATATTGAGAAAATTGGAAGATTCCTTGTTACGTAGATTAGGCAATTGTAAATTAGCAATGGTTTCATAAATACTTTTAATTGTCACATAAGACATTGCAGATATTTACAAGAGGTGTACATTTTTCAAAACTATTATGCATAAATTTATTTATAAATCATCTGATTTCTCCCCCTTGCCTTTTGGATAGCCTCTAGTCCCCCTCCCCCCTAAAGAAGATAATTTTTTTCCTTCTGCATTTAAAACTATGAGAGAAAAGAAAGGTTCATTGAGAATAGTAGATGTGAAGAAAAATTTCTCATATACATATTTTTTACAGATTCTGCAAAACGTTAATTGAAATAATTATAAATTTTTCAAAAATATTTAAGTGGCTCGTGCTTTATTAAAGATTTTCATTTCCTCTACAATTTAAACTCCGTTTGTTTCGGTTCGTGCCATTTCATAAAATATTTAGATTATTTCTGTCTTTAAAGAATTCATCTCAAAGGCTGATTTTGTCAAGAATTTCCACTAAACCGCGGAATCAAAACGATAAATGTTTTAATTCCTTACGTGATTTCCGAGTATCGTTAGGACACAGGAAACGTACTTCCTTCGCCTGAGGCCTTGACCCAAGTCTATTTTTAAAGTCTCGGAAGTTCTGGTTCTCTTTCAACCACTAGCAGCTTCCAGAAAAAGAAAGAAAAATGCTTTCATTTTATTTCTTTGTTTCCAAACGCTCTTAAATTTCTTGAAGAAAATATTCCTAGATTGAAAAGGATTCGAGATAGTTCTGAGAGAACAGTTAAATTCGTCTCAGACTGGCAGGAAAAAAGAAATTGCTTATTCAGTTAAAATGAATTCATTTTCCTTCCATATCTTATTCCAATTTCATGCTTAATTAGCAAGGTATGTAGGAAAATTAATGAGCGGCGGCTGGATTCTTGCATCATAGATATTCAAATTTATTTTCCTCGAAAACATGGACATTCAGAAGAACCTGCATTTTAAGCAGCCAATGAGAGATCTCGCTTAATTAAACAGTAGAATTTCATCATGTAAAGAAATATCTGCATGAAATGCATAACATCAGCATATATTTCCTTGCTCTTTCTTCACTCTTTCGCCTTGAAGAAAAATGACAGCATAGGTAAAATGCATAACATCAGCGCATGTTTTCCTGTTCTGTCTTTAGAAACATGCATTTTATGATACAAATTCGTAAAAACGTTGCCCAGAGTGTTAAAAAAAAAAGTCCAAAGTGTCCCAAAGTTTACATGTTATCATGTAAACTTTCTGACTGAAACGGTACTACAGTGGTGATTCTCAATGTTTGAGGCTGTCCAGAATAGGGGGCGCGAAACGATAAATGTATGGCAGGAAGACGGAGAAATGACAAAGTATTCGAAAAATTACGAAAAATCAAAATACGAAGGATCCATTCTTTTAACACAAAAATAGGTAAATATCTGAAAGCGAAATAAATGATATGTGAAATTAATTGTTTATAAAACCATTAGAAGGGTGATCTCGAAGGTTAATTGTAGCTGTGCTTTAGAACAGGACTCGATTATAATTCTAAAATTCTTCATTTATCTCAATTGTACTGTTATTTTCATTATAATATCTTCAGGCAAATCATGTATGATATAGTAACTATTCAAGGAAAAGTTTTCAACTCTATAATGACGGTCTGGGCGGTTTCTACCGGATTCGGGGATTTTGTATGTGTATAGTTGAGTTTGGTTTAGTTTGAAGCCACTCAAGGGCTATTTTGGAACTGACCTCATAATGTTGAATAATCGTCAGACGACGTGGGCTACATCTGAGCCGGCACCTCCCTCTGTAAAATGTGTGGTTGAGAGAGGGAGAGGAAGATTATAGTCTTCAGTTCCTTTCAGGAAATTGAATTATATTGGTACTGTTAATATGGCTTATCGATTTTATTAGAAAATTATATCAAGAATCCAATAATAATATATTTATCAATAACCCAATATTAATATCCCGATTATAATATACAGTAAACTCTCGCTACAACGATATATCCCTCTACAACAATACAATGTTGTGGTCCCGGTGAATTTGCATAGAACATAATGTTAATCTCCCCTCAATATAACGATATTCTGAACAGCAATAAACCCCTGTACAACAATGGTTTTTTTTAAAAAATCTCAACACCATTTTCTTCCTCTGTAACAATATTTCATGGAGGATAAGCAAACTGATAATGTCGATAATTCCAAAAATGGCGATGTTTCAGATGCTGAAGAATGTGTTTTGAACCTTCAAAAGTCTTTAACTGAGCTTGAAGAAAAAAGTGGCAAAATGTCTGTAATTAATGTGGAGGAATCTTTAACAGCGGATGATGATCTTATGTTTTTTGCAGGAGTTAGATATATATAGGAGAAGATATTCTGTCCGAAATCACAGACGAAATAGAAAATGATAATAAAGAGGACGATTATGATGATACAGACCCATCGCAATCATTGACATCCCATGAATCTCTTCAATCATTTCAGTCCCTACGGGCATTTTTTTTAAGCCTTTCATCCACAAATGATGATAATTTTCGTGCATTAGACTCTATGTAAACCTTGTTAGTTCACTTAACAGTTTAAAAAATGAATAAGCAAACGAAAATATTAGAATATTTCGATAAATAAGTTTCTCAGGTATATGTATATAGCTGAATTTTCAAATTTTTGTATGCTTTAACAATCATTAACACTCTGGTGATTTTTTTTTTTTGCAAAATGTGTTGCAAATGCAATGTTGTATTGTGTCCACATTAAAACAGCCAAAATTTAAGTTTTTTTTATATCGTGATTATATCGCCCCTCGATATAACGATACATCCCTCTACAACAATATCTTTATTTGGTCCTCAAAGTATTGTTGTAACGAGTTATTACTGTATATATATTGCTGACATGCCATAATGTCCATAATTTTAAGCTTTGAACATGTTTGACTTCTGAAAGCATTCATAACATTTTAACAGCCTATATTGAAAAATTACAATGACGTTCGTATGCATTTTGCAGCTAAATCAACATTTAGTTTCTGAATTTTAGACAGTCGATTTATAACTGAGCAACAAACTTAAACTATGGATTTTCTGCAGTGTTTCCATCTTTCGTTATCGGGTAATGGAGAAGACATGATGAGCAGCACAAAACGATAATGGTAAATAATTACCTCTAAGAAGTAGGATAAGATATTTGATTTTTTACTCCAAAAGAAATATTTTAAAATATTAACAACAGGAAGTAAAAAAGACCGTTTCTTAAATGAATAATCGAATTTAATGAACGCAACTGTTTGTGCATTGTAATTGCATTAGCTTATCAAGTCGATTAGAGAAACCCTTAAATGATCTATTCTTGAAGTCCTTATCAGTCGAACCGCTTCTTTGAATGACTTCAGCACATATTAGTTAAATATTATACCTTTAATTTCTTTATCAGTTAAGATGCTTACTTTAATGACTTCATCAGCTAAGCCAATATTGTGACTTCAATGTCATCAGTTAAACCTTTCAGAATAATTAAGCCCTTACCTTCGAAACGTCAGAAGCAATTAACGCGGTAGTTATGGCCATCTGCTTACATTTTGAGAAAGTTTCTAACGGAAGCGATTACCGTAAAGAAGGCAGTCACACTCAAATAAACAGTAATTCTACTTCCGTGTAGAATGCTTATCTTTTTCATAAATAAAAGCAAATTTTAAAAATTAGCTAAACACCCTCTTGTATGAAAAATACATAAGGATTTTTTTTTTAAATTTTGTTTCCAAGCATCATCCATTTTTTTTTATTTATTATTTTTTCATTTTCAACTAGATTGAGTTTCGGAAAGGGGATAAAAGCCTTTGTTGCTATAAATCCCATCAATCAAACAATTCAAGAGTTTCGGAAAGATGGTTGTCCATCGTGAAGCTCTTCCTCCGTTAATAATTGATTTACAAAACCTCTAATTTGTTGACAAATATTTTAACCAGTTAGAATACCAGTAGATTAGTTTCCCTCCAATCACAGCATATAATTTCCGAAATATCTGAATTTTATAAGATAATTACTGAAAGCAAGAAAAACCTATTTTTTCAAACGATTTTTTAGACACACGTCATATCTATAAAATAACATATTTCAAGAAATTTTTCCATTTTAACTATGAAAATAACGTGTACAAAATTAATGTTATTATTTTGTTAATCATTGTATAACAAAAGTAAAAATCAAATTATTTGCTGAATTAATGGTTGAACAGAATCTATAATCAAAATCTTCGTTGAAAGCATAAAATCAACGCACTGTGTTTATGGTCCAAAGCACTTTCTGCGATGGCACCTCATCTCTAATTTTCACTTTAAAATAACATCAGCAGACTTCATCTCTAATTTTTAAGCTTTCAAATAACATCAATTGTGCGGACCTATAAAATATCATACCTATATGTAAAATAACATATTTAAAGAAACTTAAAGTTAAGTGAGGTTAATAACGTGCACAAATTATTGTTATTATTTTTAAGATCAATACCTAACAAAATATAAATTAAATGATCTACTGAATTAAATAATTGAATAGAATCCCTAATGAAAATCTTCGGGAGAAGCATAAAACCAACGCACTGTGTTTACGGTTCAAAGCACTCTCTGCGATGGTACCTCATGTCTAATTTTCAAGCGTTCAAATAACGTCAGCAGTGCGCCCTCACTTTTCTCCGCCCCCGCACACAACCATCAGGAAGAAATAGCAATGCTTTCAGTCCGCTGACCTTGGTTGGAAATGGATGGAAGAGCGAACAGAAACTGACGGCAAAGGGTGCTGGGAACGGAACGCCATTGCGCAGGCGCAGTGGATAAAAAAAATTAAAAAAGGCCGCTTAAAGAAAACTTCCTGCTTTCGTTACCTTCACGTGCCACTCTCACTTGGTGTGTGACAAGCCGTTTTCGTTTCGCCTGGTTCTGTTGTAGTTTTCGGAAACGGAATCGTTTGCGCTGTTTGAGAAAAGAAGCGAAGAGATGGAGTCGGATATTCTTATATTAGATTTGGTTTGATTTGCAAGGCTTACACGTTGTTTATCATTATTATTTTAAAAACGTTTTCAGATTATCTAATCCTTACAGAAGTTAAATCCATATTTGTTGAATCTATTCTGTAAAATTTGCTACCATAATTTCAGAGTTTTTTGCTTGAATTTGGGGAGTTTATTATTTCATTCTATCAACTATTAGTATCTACGACTGCGCAACAGGTGAACTAGAACGACTAGTGTTATTATTTACTGTCTGAAATACTTATATCTGAAAAGACAGATTTTATTTGCGCTAAAACCATACAATTGAAACTTTCAGATACTACATCGTTGTTTATAAACCAATGGTGCGCAAACCGTGGATCGTGACCCCTCTGGAGGTCGCAAGAAAGTTTTTGTGGGTCGCTAAATTCAAAGAAATTAATTTGACAATAAAAAATGAGCCTTTAAAAAAAAAAAAAAACGGAGTCCCGACCCTCAGATGGGTCGCGAGAAAATTTTACAAAATGTGAGGGAGTCGGAAGTGAAAATAGTTTGTGCACAACTGTTATAAACTAATATTTAAAGTGCTCCAAAATAAATTATATAAATAACTAAATAGACAATGTGTAGCACGCTATTAGAATTAAAAAAAAATTGTTTATTAGTCAAAAGCAGTAGTGCATAATCAGTAAAATTAAGTATAATAATAATATATTTATTGCCAATACGCAGTGAACCATCGATTTAATGGATTTTGAAACAAACGACTTCACATTTATCCGACAGAATTGGCTAATGTTCTTGAGCTCTCTTATTTAAAGAAATATCTTAAAAAGAATGGAAGCAACCGTTCCTTTAAAGCAAGTATTATAATATATTTTATTGAAACCATAGAATTAAATGGACAGTTAAACTGACACGCACACCGCATAATTCAAAGCGTTTTTATCTGCACAATTTCATACAGCATTTCTGTCTACAAAGTTTACATTGTTTTAGACATTTTCAGTGCTGAAATATTTTGGTCTCAGCCATACAAGGACGCGGCTTAAAACATTGTTTAATCAAGGTTTTGCTATTGTAAGCAACCACCTCTTTTGACAGCCTAGTGACAAAGTAATGACCTTGATTATGGTATTAGAAGCTCTTTGTCAGAGTAAACTTTAGAATCATAGAACAAATACAAGTCCCAGTCTTTGGTCATATATTCTGGATCCAAACAAAACGGGTCGGAGATATTTTTGTTTTGTTTCTTCTTTTGTTGTCTGTTAGCTTTCTTCCCAGACATAAAGATAAATGAAGTGAATAGATAACATTTTTTCAAGAAGGAGGAATAATAGTTTACACAGTTGGAAGAAATGCACTGAAAATGTTTGAGAGGGAGGGGAGGACGTGCGATTGTTTCTGTGAAACAGCGTGGGGATGGGGCTTTAAATGGCTTGTAAATGAATTTTGGGATTATTCATTTTATAAAAGTACTATAGAATGGAGTCATTATGTCAAACATCACAGTCACGTGATAAACTTCACTGTGCATGTCATTCAACATTTAATTGCTTTAGTGTTTGACAAAACTGTTGTCTCCCGCAGTGGTTTGGCGTCATAACGCAGCATGTTTCTCGCCTGTAATATGCAAAATTTGTTCCAAAATTAAATCGGCTCGGCACACTTGACGGTGGCGTAACGAGGCTGAATGGCGCCCGAGGCACAGTGTTTATTTTTCACCCCTCTCCAGTCTCATTCATCGACTGTCTTCAAAAGTAAGCAATAAACTCAAAAATGCAGTCTTCACAGCAACCCTCAAGACTGCCGCCAGGGTTATCTATACCCCTCTGGCCCACCCCTCGGTACGCCACTGGCATTTGACATGCATCGTGTGAGCATAAAATTACATAATTTTTCCTGAAACTATGGGGTTATTCTGGTACCCCCGGTTGGGTTGGGTTCCGCACGTTAACAACGGAACCCAACCCAACCGGGGGTACCAGAATAGACCCCTATACAAGTTTATCAAGTGTTCAGTTGCAGAATCTAGACCAATTCTTCTTAAATATACAGTACTCAGGAGGTGATGTGTAGATGCATGCTATCGACAATGTAATTTCAAATATAATATAAGTAATGATTCAAAATAATGGAAGAAATATAAATCAAAGCAAATTAAATAAATATGAAAATTAGATAGCTTATATCTAGCTCAACAAAGTTGTGTTAACTAAATGTAATTTCTAAGTTTCTAATTTCACAAACCATCAATGTCATAAAAGCCATTTCCTTTTTTTAATTTTATTTATTTATATTTTTTTAGCTATCTATCGTCGGTTTAGGCAAGTTCTAATTTTGTCAGGATCAATCATACACTCCCATACTGAGAAAGAAAACAGCTAAATTAATTTCACATCGCCAGTCAAAGAAAGAAAAATATTAAACATATGCTATAAATTAGATACACATACGGGAATTTCACACAGAGAATTTCGAATGAAAGCAATTAGAAATTCAGACTGTAAATATACAGAAGGAATAAAATAGTAAGAATATGATCAAAAAATGAAGCTCGTTTGGAATGCGGTTGATTTATATTCACATAATGCACATTGAGTGTGTTGTGGTGATTTAATTTTGGAATCTACTGCGCATCCAGGAGGATAAAAGATGCGACTTCACGGTTCATCATAAAAAAATTATGCAGTGACGTCCAGTGAATGGACTCCATTGTGAGTGATGTCGGCGGTGACGGTAAAGTATTGCACATTGCTCCATTTTCACTTTCTCATATCTCAAATCAATTAGGAACAAGATTGGTGAAAGCAGATTTCCAGATAATTATAATAACCATAATAATAATAATAATAATAAAACTTTCATTCTATGAACGAGTTTTCTGTTTTGTTTACTTACATTAAAACCTTGACTTTATTTGCATTGCTTTTGGACTTACGCTTGAAGATTCCATTGCCTTAGCATTATACCGGAATCAAAGCATTTTAAAGTAAATAAACAACACAGAAAACTCGTCCATATTGATAGCAGCGGCAAACTTTTTTTTCTTTTTGCACATTCTAACATTCTTGATTTTATATCCAAAATAATATGTTTCCACATAGTAACACTATCAAATAAACGTGTGGTATTTTGAATGAGCATTAAAAGGCTTCTGAATATAAAACATTAAAAAACATATTCCTTGCCTAGTAGTTGATGTGATTTCGATATCTGTCTTTTATTTATTTTCTACCCTTATTTTGGGATTATTATTTATTCATTTTTTCCCATCATATGCATGATATTCTAAACTTGTATGGTTAAAAAAAATGGAAGAGGAAGTATGTGGAAAATTTTTGAACATTTAACAAACTTATTATCTGAAGTACTCAGATATTTAGAAATGACTTTGTCAATGATTTCTACATAAAAAAAATAAATAACTACATGTAGAATTTATTCTATAAAATAATTTACATTTTCCTATTTGTTAAATCATGTGGTTACATGGAACTATGAAGAATAAATAAATAAACAAACAAATAATAAGAAGATAATTGGAGATCTGTGTTTTAACATAGAACTACGTTCCTCCCATTGGGGTCTCAGGAAGGAAATTAATTAACACACCAAAACGCCACAAAACTTGGTATGGGAGATCCTCTATATCTCGGTAACTACATATGTTAAAAACATAACTGATGTCTTATTTTAGAAATAAAGGGTAACAACAGAAGTTACAAGAAAAACCTTACTTAAACTTAAAAACTTACGAGAAACAAAAGAGTCTCTCGAGTAAAGTAGTCCAACGCCTTTAACATCAGCGTCTGTTTGAAAAGACAGCCTCCCGTCATTTTTTTTATCATCTTTTTCTGCAATTGTAAATGATCAATAAAATTTGCAGTTACAAATTGCAGTTCATTCATATAATACAGTCTTGTAAATAATAAATTTGTTTTATTAGAATTAAAGACGGAAAAAAATATGCAAAAACTTTCATCCTTAAAAAATTAACAAAAGCAATTTAAAAATAACAATTTTTGAAAAATAAACAAATTAACACCTGCGTGTTGCAATAATATATTATAACTTGCAGGGGCTTTTATTCCTTCATTTATTTATGAAAAGTTACGTACTTAAATTCAGAACAGCATGCTGCTACCTCTTTACTTAGTAGTCGAACCGGTTTCCTTGACATAAATGGCCCGTTTCTCCCTCCATGAATAATTCTGCCTTATTTATATGAAACGAAGCATTAAAAAAATGACAAAAATGGTAATGAATGATTATAAGTTTCATAAAACTTAAAAACTAACAAAAGAGAACGAGCCCTATCCAATGCGAGAAATAAAAGCAAAAAGCAAGTAAATAATAGAGTATTTATTTTTAGAACAATTTATTGTAACTCTTATCATGAAAACAATCTATTTTGTTCTGAGTTTATGAAATGTAAAGTATATCTGTACTGCATGATTATGATCAAGTATTTTTCAAAAAGTTATAGAAAACTATTAAGCGCTTAAAATTTAACTTGGAAGTCGAAACGATAATTTTTTCCCCTTTTTTCAATGTGGTTGGGCGGTGTTGTTTGTGTTAGAAATTCTTTGTGACCCGCCTGTACGTACACGCCTACTGCATTGGCGCTCCCCGATCTGTACGTGTACCTCCCTGAAAATTCCCACGTTCTATATATTAAAAAAGTGGTTGAAATATTATTAAAAGACTAAATTAAAATATAAAATATCATATTAAAGGCTTCGAATATATCTAATCTTAGATTAGCCGAAAGGGAAACGAACGCGATGATAAGAAACTAGTCGAACTCTTTACACTAGCGTAATCGTTTCCTCCCTGAGGGCAGTACTACCTGACACGTTTTCTCCAGAGATATTCTTCCGCGGGTAGGTCGTCAGTCGCCATTGCAGCTCCATGTCTGCAGTAGCGATTTTCGATATTCTGATGTTTTAAAGTGAAATGACCAGTGTGGCGTCACGTAAACAGCAGCAAGAATACGTCGTTCCTACTAGCAACTCGCAGGTAAGTGTTTTATTACTAAAAAACTGCTTGTAAACGCTCCACCTATTGCTTAGTAAACCAAGATGGCGATCTTATGCCATTCCCATTTTCACACCCCTTTCTTCTTTTGACCCCGCCTATGTAGGACATCCAGCCGTCCCCGTTGGCGCTCCTGGCCGCTACTTGCAGCAAGATCGGGTCACCAACGGACGAGGGTGGTTCCCAGGGTGCGTCCCCTGTCAAAGTAGTAGGTCCCAATCAAGTGATTCAGTCCGGAGAAATCATCGCCACGGCCACCGGAGCCCACCTAGTCCCCTTCCAGTCACAGACAGTCGGAGTCCTGAATCCAGACGGCACAGTCACACAGGTCACGGGTGTCAACCAACAGACAGCCGCGGCCACAAATGTCCATGTCTCAGGCAACGTGGCTGCACTTAAAAGCATTCCCACCGTAGCCACGGCACAAAATGTGGCATCAGTCAACGGTCAAGTTTTCCCACAAGGTACTCAACTTATGGCGGGAAATCCAGGTAATATTACCTACAATGTTATACCAGCTCAGCAGGTCCAGAATGTTCAAATTGATGGACAAGATGCTATATACATACCAGCTATGCAGCAGGCATTCCAGATTTCTGGCAATCAAATTATTCAAGCCCCAGGAGGCCAGACTTTTCTTAGAGCTCAAGGTGTTCCAGCACCCACATCCGTCCAGAATGGAACACAAGCAGTGCTCCAAGGAATGACTGGTGCTGTTACACAGATTGGTGGACAAAATGTTACAATCCGACAAGGCAATGTAGTACAAGCCTTGCAATTACCTATGCCTATTCAACAAACTATTCCCGTTCAAGTGCCTATATCAACTGCGAATGGACATACTGTGTTACAGACTATTCATGTTCCAATTCAGACAGTACAAGGTGTTTCTGGAGCTAATGTTTTACAATCTCAAGCACAACCCATCACTCTAAATGTTCCAGCTCACATGTTATCACAACTTGCTTCACAAATGGGTCCACTTGCTCAGGTAAGAATTTCATTTTTTATCAGATTTTTATGCATCCTTAAAGTTTGTTAACTGAAATAGTTATAGACTTTTCTGTTTGGTTGTATGAATGAACTATGAAGCACTTCTATTATAATTCTTTCTGTTAATTTAAATATACTGTAAAAAGTAATAACATGCACTTCGTTCCTTCTATATCCTATTCTTTTAATAACTGTTTCAGTATTTCTAGGTTATAAAATTTTAGAATTTGTGTTTTCATTCGTAATTATTACTTATCCATTACATGAAAGATGTTTCAAATAGTAAACTAGGAACAGATTTTTTTTCAAAAGAAGTAGAGTTAAATGTTACCTTTTACATTTGTTTTTCTTTTATCTTGTAAGAACCACTGAAATTTCATTCATTATTCCTGCAGATTTAATTTAAGCTGAACCTCAATATGCTAAATTTAAATTATTAAGTTATATTTATGTTTAAAATGCTGGAAAAATTTCTAATGTATTCAAATTTATAAAATCTATTTTAAATGTTTGGAAACATCTGAAAGGAAGCTTAGTTTTTAAAAGTATTTTCTTCTCTTTCATGGTATTTGTTTATATATTTCAAATGTCTTCGATTTTTATGTTATTTTAAGATATATTAGCTCCAAAGCTGAAAATTAATGTATTCATATTTATATTTTTCTGGTGCTGTTGATTTCATGAAAGTTTAAAAATAAAAATTGAAAAAAAAAAAAAAAAATTTAATAAAATCAAGGCAAATTTTTTTTCCAAACTTAGCCTTGAAAATCTATGAACTTCGCATTTGAAGGTCATAACATAGCCTAGAAGCTCATAACAAGCAGGAATATTTCTCCTCTATTTTTCTTTTGTACTAACAGTATATGTGTTTTGTGCTTCATAGTATGATGAAGAAGTCAGAGTTGTACATGTTGGATTTCTTCATTTTGACCAATTATGTCCAAAGTTTAATGCATAATTTTTTTGATGAGACTTTATTACCAAATTTAACTTTTCTCTGTCATTACGTTTTTGAGTTATCACATTGACATGCTTGAGAATATACAGACTGTTAAGCTGTTGATGAATGTGATACAAAATTTGCATTTTTGAATTATCAAGCTTGCGGGCACATAAACTAGGAATCGTTGATTTTCTCTTGATGAATTTCATCCAAAATTAATTCATAATTTTGACAAAGACCACACATGAAATTCCATCCACCGAGCTTGTATTTTCTATCCATCCATCTAGCTTCTTTTGTTCATAGATAGACATAATTGTAAGAATGGTCTTTTGGACTGTAGAGGCCTAAAACATGGAGATTCATTTGAGATAAAATTTTTTGATATTTACACTACTTTCTCTTTGTATAGTTCATTTACGAGAAAGTAAAAACATATTCTGTCTTGATACATTTACAATATGAAAAATTTCATTTAAACATTACAAATAAATTTGTAAATTTATTTGTATGTATAAAATTTGTCGATTTAGTCATTGTTCATGAATGAAAATTAAAAACAAATAAATAATTTAGTAATAGAAAAATGAGCAAACTAACAATAAATGCTCTAAAGTAAAAAACTGCAAAGGAATCCTGTTTGAATTCATCCCTTATATGTGCATTAGAAAATGTCTGACTTATATTTAGTTGGGGGGGGGGGCCAGAAAGAAGAAGGGGAAAAAAACCCACCAGAATTTTCAGATTTTGATGATGATTCTTGCATCATTTTGGAACTTTCCAGTGTAACTTTATATCTTAATCCTTGAGTATTTGACTGTTTTTAATCACTATATACAGTACTTGCAAATAGATCCTAATACAGTAGAACCTCGATTATCCGACGTAATTGGGACCTAACCTACATCGGATAATCGAAATTTCCGGATAATAGAGAATTTTTCAATAATAATCTAGTTTAATATGTAACATCATTATTGAACTCCTATTATGACTATTTAAACTGCTAAATAAATATCTAAATTCAAATTATATGTGAAAATTTATTTTGAAACAAAAACTTACAATGATTTAAATGGAAGCTTCATCTGGCCATCTTTTGTCGTGCAGCTCTGTCATGAAATTTTCTTAAAAGCATTAGTTCAGAGGAATCGCACTGTTCTTGTTGTTCCAGTGTCGTTTAAAAGAGTTTCGGATAATAGACGCTGAAAAAAAAAGTCGGGAAACCGACGCCGGTTAGCGGAGAGTTCCGGTTAAACGAGGGTCAGATAATCAAGGTTCTACTGTACTTTTATAATGAAGTTAATGACTGTTTATATGTACCACTATATTAGTATAAAACAATTAGTGCTATAAATTCTGCCTTTAAATAAATTTATAATATTGTCTGCAACATTGCACAGAATGTTTGAAACACAATTTCTGAATTGTCTAATGTAAGCGAGTTCAATAGCAAACATTTAGCATATCAAACAATACTTTTTTTTTTGTTCTTTGATACTGTCAGACACCCTCTTGAAATTACATATCAGCCAGTATAAATGTACTTGAAAAAATGCATATTTGCTGTTACATTGAAAAGTACATAAGCTGGAAATCAAGTTACTGAACTCGTCAGATTATAATTAATGGGTACAAAAGGAAAGAAAAAAAAAGCTTAGGAAAATTGGGATGGGAAAAAAAACCCACAGTAATGTGCTGTTTCTTACATTGATATACATGTTTTTGAAAATGCTTAATAAACAGTCAAATTGTGTTATTTTTAAACTTATTTGTTAAAATTATGTTATAGACATTATAATTCAATATAGGGTCATTCCATGTCAAGTGATACAGAGCTGGTTGCTTGACCTTTTTATAATGAAATAATTTTTTGTATGTTGATTCCTATATAATTAGAGAGTCCAAAAAGACTTTAAATTTTTTATCTTTTTCTGAATTCCGATGGCAGCCATTTTTGTTTTACAAAACATGCTGATTTTTGAATTTGTAGGAGTTTCCGTTAACTTATATTACTCGGAACTGGTGAACCCGAAGTTGATGAAATAAAAACCAGTTTATTCAGGGAGATACAGCCTTTATTATCTCTAGTACATATTTAAGGAAAATTGTATCCCAAATAGCAAAAATCAGCTTAAAAGTTTGACTTTAAAAATGACAAATTTTCAGTTTTTGAAGGCATATAATTCCCAAAAAGAATCTATTCTCCATATTACTTTTGTGGGATGTGTAGCTTACCTTAATGTACTATATTTACAAAAAAATTCAACCCTGAGATTTGCTTCCTTTAAGAGTAACGGGCTTTCAAAATCCAAAAATTTCAAAAAAGTCCAAATTTTCATACCTTATATCATTATTGGGGCAAAGTTTAAAAATCTGAAATTTTTACAAATAAACCCTTTATAGTGTATTAAACTGCTGTAAAAATTCCATGTTTGATATTTATCTACAAGTCAAGTTAGAGGACTTTAAAAATCCCATAAAAAACATATTTTGTGCCGAACATAAAGGAGCATTAATTTGACTAAGTACAATTTTTATCATTAATAAATTATAATATGATATAACTAATATTACCTATTTCATATAAACTTACCTTTTTTACATGAAGTAGCTTGTGCACACTTTAAATGTGTAATGAAGTTGAAAAATTTGAATATGTTTCATGGTCACTTTAGGTTCCGCAGTATAATTGAGGCTTCTCTATTCGCTATTTTATAACACAGTTTTTACTATGGTTACCATTGTTAAAACACTTTAAATCTTCAAATAAAAGTATTGATATATTATTTATAACTAACACATCGCAAAAGTATTGATATATACTATACACTTGAGTCAGGTTTATCGTTCTACCTTGATTTGTATTCATTAAGAAGTTTTGATATTTCTTCACTTAGTTTTGAAGAAATGTTATGTGTCCTTCCAGTAATTGTTGAACTTCTAAGGCACTTATTTTCCTTAAAATATTGTTCATGGGCACCCAAGTCTGGTCTTTCTCCTTTTTCTTAAAAGCTGTCCTTATTTCGGCAGGGATGTTAAAATGTTACAAGTACATCTTTATTTATATCACTAATGTCATTCTTCTCTGCCAGCCACCACTGACCATCGTATCCACATGCAATAGAATCTCTTGTGTGAAGTGTTATTTGTACAGCTTTTTTAGTGGAATGAATTTCATATTCCGTAGCTTGTGAAGTAATGAAGCACTTTAGGTTACTCTCTGACATGGGAACAAAATAATGAAAACTCCTTGTACCAGTAATTGCCACTGAGTTTTCAAATCGGTCAAGAAGTTTATTGTTATGATGTTGAATGATTTTTTTCATTTTTTATGTAAGTGAAGGCGATTCCTTTTAAATGTTCTTGACAAAATTTAAACATTTCTGCCGGTGTCAATATTTGGTTAGTGTATGGTTGCTGGAGACTTGCTTTGGTTTGTTACAGTCTATCTATCACATAAATTTGTGAACAGGTTTGAACATCCACACATTTTGTTGAATAAGCATATTAGGCCTACTGCATTTTAAGAGATTATCTTATAAATAGAAACATGACATAATATAATGTTATAACTTAACAGAATAAATACAAAGTGAAATTAATGCATCAAATGGGTGCATTAACTGAAAATATAAATGCCATAAGAATTAATTTGACAGTTTGCATTAATTTGAATTGTAATTTTAATTGCAGATATTACTTGTGGTCATATTATAATGTATTGATGATAAAAATAATACTTAGTCAAATTAATGCTCCTTCATGTTCGGCAAAAAATAGGTTAAAGTTAGTTTTAAAGTCCTCTAACTTGACTTGTAGATAAATATCAAACATGGAATTTTTACAGCAGTATAAAACACTATAGAGGGTTTATCTGTAAAGATTTTAGATTTTTAAACTTTGCCCCAACAAAGATGTAAGGTGTCAAAATTTGGATTTTTTTGAAATTTTCGGATTTTGAAAGCCCGTAACTCTTAAAAGAAGCAAATCTCAGGGTTGAAATTTTTTGTAAATTTAGTACATTAAGGTAGCTACACATCCCCCAGAAAAGTAATATGGAGAGTAGATTCCTTTTGGGAATTATATGCCTTCAAAAATTGAAAATTTGTCATTTTTAAAGACAAACTTTTAAGCTGATTTTTGCTATCTGGGATACAATTTTCCTTAAATGTGTACTGGAGATAATAAAGGCTGTATCTCCCTGAATAAACTGGTTTTTGTTTCATCAACTTCGGGTTCACCAGTTCCGAGTAATATAAGTTAACGGAAACCCCTACAAATTCAAAAATCAGCATGTTTTGCAAAACAAAATCATTGGAATTCAGAAAAAGATAAAAATTTAAAACTGGTCTTTTTGGATTCTCTAATTATGTAGGAATCAACATACAAAAAAATCATTTGATTATAAAATGGTCAAGCAACTAATTTTTTTTCTGGATCACTTCACATGGAATGACCCTATAAGTATTTCTTGAATTCCATAAACATCTCGAGCATTATATGAATTTTTAGTAAGGTGACCAACTTTTTTATGATGAAAAGGAGGACAGAAATAAATTGAAGAAAAAAGTATTATAAATGAAAGAAACATTTTATTCACTGCAACTATAAAACTTATTACACTATAAGACGATAATTGCTTAATAAAAATATTAGCAGCATTTTATATTATAATTATGCTTACATTTCTATTAATTATTATTTGAACAAGTAGAACAGATCAGCTCGGATTGATCGAATATGGAGATTTACAGATTAGTCTTGCAATATCGAAAAGCAGTACACTTTTCGAGAGAGAATAGAATTTATAAAAAGAGGACTGTCCTTGCTAGAGGAGGACAATTGGTGATCTTATTTTTAGTTGAATTCAAATAAGGAGACATTCTAAACAGAAGATTTCATTTAATTGCATACAGTATTACCTCGTATTTATATTCTCATCTTCTAATGTTTTCCCATCAACAATAATTTTGTTGACCCACTCAAATTTCCAGAGTATTTTTACTTATGCAATTAGTTTCCTGCAGTTTACATTTTCCTCCAGTTTACACCACTATTCCTTAGGTCCCTTGAAAAGTGTAAAGGAGGGGTAATATAATAGTAGAATTTTTTTTAATGGTGTTGAAGTACAAAACGAACAAGTACAGCTATATATTTATTTTCTTTTTTATCTTTGGTATGACAACTATTGGTATACAACTTTTTATCGGTATATTTACTTTCAAAACTACTCCATGGAGAATTTCAATAATTCTAAATGTAACAGAAGACTTATTTTCTTTCAAATATGTAAATAACTAGAATATTTGGAAGTTTCAATTTTTTTTCTAGATATAGAAACAGTTTCTTAAATGAATTTATGTGCCATTGTTTGGAAATGGAGTGGCTGCAAAACAGGGTTGTTGATTTTTTTTTTATTTTTTTCAAAAAAATCGATTTATTTGATTTAAATCGGATTTTTTTTATTTTAATGATTTTTTTAAAACTACATATATATATATTTATCATTTGTATATTAGACAATGATCCCTACAGTCATAGAATTATATATATATATATAACAACATACCAGTCATTAAGCTGTACTTTCTTAAAAAAAAATTTTAAAAATTTAATTAAAAAATGTAACAACTATTTAAAAATATTTGTGAATTAAAATATAAAAATAATATACTTTTGAAATATAAGACAATTTTATTATGGGAAAAACAGAAAAATATAATAAAAATTGTCATTTCTTGATAGATATATTATTGTATGTTAGAATATTGGAGAATTTTACACTCAGCTGTTCATTTGTTTCATTACAAACACAAGTTTTGAAGCTTTCTCTAATCCTAATCTGTTTCACCCAAAACATTAAATAAAAAAATTTCTAGATAAAATTTTTAAATTCAGGCTTCGAGGTGCATTGAGTCACCATCAAGACTACCTGTGTGCCAAATTTCATGACTGTAAATGTGATATATTCGTCTGGACATAGCGCACACGCTCACAAACATTGCCTTTTATAAGTATAGATCATAGTTTAAATTGCACTATGTAGATGTTTGTATTTCTTTTGGAACATTTATGCGCATTACTTAATTATCTTACATTTGAACATTATCGCAATATAAAAACTTTGTTGTCCCCAACGATATTTAGTTTTCTCCAGTATTAAAATGAAACTTGCTGCATTTTACTATGTTCTTTCTTTGTGAACATGATCCTTTCACAATATTTATTTATTTTATAAAAAAAGGAGCATCTCATACTTTGCATTTTGTTGTGTTGCTCATTAGAGATTTATTTAACTCTTTGCGGCGAAGTGTGCCAGTAAATGGCACACATATTTTCACTCGCTTCTCAACCGTTAAATTCAACTATAAATGGAAAATGATAGGTTTAGGATAGGGTTAATAGTTCTCCTTTTAGGATGTATATAGCAGTCTTATGAAATTTTGTTTCAGAATAGGAATTATTAGAGGTAAAGTTCGGGAAAATTCCTTGATAAGAAATTTTTCAGTTCTGGATGTTTAACAATTTTAGCAAAGTAACTGGAAAATTTTGCTCCACTATTCTTGAAGTTTTAATTTATAATTGTCTGTAAGATTCAACAATAATTTTTTGAGTGTATTAAGGTGGCTGTATCTAAGGGGGTTCTCATGAGGGGTGTAACCCAAAAGGGGGACGACCCCCCCCCCCTCGGAATAAAGCAAGTTTTTTAAAAACTTTTTTTGTAGATTCTATGTCTAGACAATAAACTAAACCCATTCATGCTGTTTTCTCATCATATTTTCAAAAAATTATTTTCTTGTGCCGCAAAGGGTTAAAATCTAATTTGCTTGTGTTCTCAAAAATAAAGATATGGAAAGTACTCTAGTTACATCAATTCAATAAAATATTTTTTTATCTTCTATATATTCTTTCTTTAAATATACATTTTTTTCTTTAAATATACATTTTTTTCTTTAAATATACATTAAAAAATACTTTAAAATCACTATTTAAAGATACATGAACAATTTTATTTCATTAAAGCAAATTAAATTGATATTTAAAATAAAGTGATTTAAATCAGTGATTTTTTTAAAAAAATCAGTTGATTTAAATTGCGATTTAAATCAGTGATTTTAATCAACTGATTTAAATCACCGCAACCCTGCTGCAAAATATTTGAAAATTTACCAAAAAATATTAATATTACATTTATCAATAAATTGCAGAAACCTTATCTTTCAAAAAGATTTTAAAATTTTCTGCTAATTTTTTATGCTAAAGGTGATTAACCATTTGAATACGGGAACTTAAACCAGAAGAACTCTGTTGAATGTGGGGAGTGAAATACTCAATGGTGTCTGCTACAGCAGTTCTACCGAGCCTCATTCAGGGGTAAAAAATTTTCTTGTGCCGCCCGTAAGGAAAAGGTTAATAGTTCAGTAAAAAAAGTTTTAATTATAAGCTTAATAGGCAAAATTTTGTTGAAAACTTTTATTTTTCAGTATTCGATTTAGAAGGCAAATAAGGCTCTTGTCTCTAGTATATAATCAAAAATTATTTAAAATTTAACAGTGACTGATAAAAAGAAATATATATAGAGAGTAAAATGTTCCCATCACTTTGACCAAAATTTAATTTATTAATTTATGATCATATTTATAAGTTTAAAATTGTTTTGACTTCTATGTATATTGGAGGGGCACATATAATCCTCCAGTCTCTGGTTAAAAACATGTTTTTTGCACTGCTAATAGTGACTGGGCTGCAAAAATATCAAGTATAAGCCATGATTTTTGACATATTTGTTATAGGTGCTTTTTTTTTTGCATGAATTATACTTTCTTAGTATTAACTTTATCAGGAATTGCAAGATTTTAGCAGTTTCTGTTTTATTAAATAAATAGCTTTTGACAAAATTTAATGTTTTTTAAAAAGTTATAAATATTAGAGAAACTGCTTTAGCTATTCTATGGGAGTAGTTTCATGGTAGATCGACTATGATGAATATATTATGCGAGAGTTTTCTGAGTATTATTTTGTCTTTGACTGCTCCATAAAGGGTCATTCCATGTCAAGTGATCCAGAGCTGGTTGCTTGACCATTTTATAATCAAATAATTTTTTGTATCTTGATTCCTACATAATTAGAGAGTCCAAAAAGACTAATTTTAATTTTTTATCTTTTTCTGAATTCCGATGGCAGCCATTTTTGTTTTACAAAACCTGCCGATTTTTGCGTTGTAGGGGTTTGCGTTAACTTATACTACTCGGAACTGGTGAACCTGAGGTTGATGAAACAAAAACCAGTTTATTCAGGAAGATACAGCCTTTATTATCTCCAGTACACATTTAAGGAAAATTGTATCCTAAATAGCAAAAATCAGCTTAAAAGTTTGACTTTAAAAATGACAAATTTTCAATTTTTGAAGGCATATAATTCCCAAAAGGAATCTATTCTCCATATTACTTTTGTGGGGATGTGTAGCCACCTTCATGTACTGTATTTACAAAAAATTTCAATCCTGAGATTTGATTCTTTTAAGAGCTACGGGCTTTAAAAATCCGAAAATTTCAAAAAAATCCAAATTTTGACACCTTATATCTTTGTTGGGGCAAAGTTTAAAAATCTGAAATTTTTACAGATAAACTCTCTATAGTGTATTATATTGCTGTAAAAATTTCATGTTTGATATTTATCTACAAGTCAAGTTAGAAGACTTTAAAAATCCTATAAAAAACGTATTTTTTGCCAAAAATGATGGATCATAAATTTGACTAAGTACTATTTTTATCATTAATAAATTATAATATGATATAACTACTATTACCTATTATAAACTTACCTTTTTTACATGAAGTAGCTTATGCACACTTTAATTGTATAATGAAGTTGAAAAATTTGAATAGGTTCCACAGTATAATTGAGGCTTCTCTATTCACTTATTTTATAACACAGTTTTTACTATGGTTACCATTGTTAAAACACTTTAAAACTTCAAATAAAAGTATCAATATATTATTTACAACTAACACATCACAAAAGTATGGATATACTATACACATGAGTCAGGTTTATCGTTCTACCTTGATTTGTATTCATTAAGAAGTTTTGATATTTCTTCACTTAGTTTTGGGGAAATGTTATGCGTCCTTCCAGTAGTTGTTGTAGTTCTAAGGCAATTAGTTTCCTTAAAACATTGTTCATAGGCACCCAAGTCTGGTAATTCTCCTTTTTCTTAAAAGCTGTCCTTGGACCGGCAGGGATGATAAAATGTTACGAGCACGTCTTTATTTATATCACTATCATTCACCTCTGCCAGCCACCATTGACCATCACATACACATACAATAGAATCTCTTGTGTGAAGTGTTATTTGTACAGCTTTTGTAGTGGAATAAATTTCATTAGCTTGTGAAATAATGAAGCACTTCAGGTTACTCTTTCATACAGGAACAAAACAATGGAAACTCCTTGTACCGGTAATTGTCACAGAGTTTTCAAATCGGTCAAGAAGTTTATTGTTATGATGTTGAATAATTTCTTCATCTTTTATGTAACTGAAGGCGATTCCTTTTAAATGTTCATGACAAAATTCAAACATTTCTGCTGGTGTCAATATTTGGTTAGTGTATGGTCGCTGGAGACTTGCTTTGGTTTGTTGAAGTCTATCTATCACAAAAGTTTGTGAACAGGTCTGAACATCCACGCATTTTGTTAAATAAGTATATTAGGCTTACAGCATTTTAAGAGATTATCTTATAAATAGAAACATGACGTAATTTACTGTTATAACTTAACAGAATAAATACAAAGTAAAATTAATGCACCAAATGGCGCATTAATTGAAAATATAAATGCCATGAGAATTAATTTGAATTGTAATTTTAATTAAAAATATTACTTGAGGTCATATTATAATTTATTGATGATAAAAATAATATTTAGTCAAATTAATGCTTCGTCATTTTCGGGAAAAAATACGTTTTTTATGGGATTTTTGAAGTCCTATAATATATATCCTTGACTTGTAGATAAATATCAAACATGAAATTTTTACAGCAGTTACACTATAGAGGGTTTATCTGTAAAAATTTCAGATTTTTAAACTTTGCCCCAACAAAGATATAAGGTGTCAAAATTTGGATTTTTTTGAAATTTTCGGATTTGAAAGCCCGTAACTCTTAAAAGAAGCAAATCTCAGGGTTGAAATTTTTTGGAAATATAGTACATTAAGGTAGCTACACATCCCCACAAAAGTAATATGGAGAATAGATTGTCTTTGGGAATTATATGCTTCCAAAAATTGAAAATTTGTCATTTTTAAAGTCAAACTTTTAACCTTGTTTTTGTTATTTGGAATAAAATTTTCCTTAAATGTGTACTGGTGATAATAAAGGCTGTATCTTCCTGAATAAACTGGTTTTTGTTTCATCAACCTCGGGTTCACCAGTTACGAGTAATAAAAGTTAACGCAAACCCCTACAAACGCAAAAATCGGCACATTTTGTAAAACAAAAATGGCTGTCATCAGAATTCAGAAAAAGATAAAAAATTAAAATTAGTCTTTTTGGACTCCCTAATTATGTAGGAATCAACATACAAAAAAATCATTTGATTTTAAAATGGTCAAGCAACCAATTTTTTTTTTTTTTCTGGATCACTTGACATGGAATGACCCTAAAACAAATTTGTAGATTCAATGGATTAGAAGAGTCTAGTTCATTTGTAATTGGTTAGCTTTGCTTGTGCTTCTATTTTGTTTTATTTTTTCTGTAATTTTTATAAAAACTCAAAAGCTGCAAATATAAAATAGATTTTTGACTCTTAGGAATGATTGTTGTTAATAATTAAATATTATTAGATATATTTATGCTGTGTAAGTAGATGTCTTTTTTACCTCAGAACAGCGTTTTTTATAAGCTTATGTGGATTATGTAAGTTTTTTTTAGCAATATATTTAACAAATCTTACGATTTCATTGCTATTTATAGTGTTGGTTATGAATATGTTCCCATTTAATTTTTCTTCTGTAATTTAATGTTTATTATGTAATATTTAATTATGATAATTTTCTTGAGTTTATATGGAGAACTGATGTGATAGATGGCATGTAGAAAATGCTTAACTGAATAAGATACTGTTTTTAAGCTGATGAAATTTTAATTCATTTCAGCTTGCTGGTCAACAAGGTCAAATCCAGCAGCTACAAGTTGCTACTCCTGTTCACATGTCTCAAGCTAGTTCTCAAGCTGCTACTTCTACTACATGGACAACATCAAGTGGAACATCTGTCAACTCATCATCAGAAGCTACAAATTCCAGTCAAGGGCAGGCTGTTACTGCAACTGTCTCTTCAGCAAATGGTGCACAGCAACAACAACAGCAACAGCCGATGCAGCTAACTAGTTTTCAACTACCAAATGGCCAAGTTGTTCAAGGTCAAATTAGTCAGATAATCACTGGTGGAGGCGGAGCAGCATGGTGGCCTAATTCTCCAATCAGCGTCCAAAATCTTGCTGGACTCAGGCCCACTAATGTAATTCAGGTACAGGGTTTACCTATAGCTGGATTACAAGGGGTCCAAGTTCAGGGAGGTCAGACACAGCAAATTATTGCTAATGCTCAGACTCTTCAAAGTCTTGGTTTAGGAGCCAATGTTATAGCAGCAAATGCTGTTCCATCAGCAACTCATCAACAGCAAATGGCACCTCTGAGCCCCATTCAAACTGTTCATCCAGGAACACAAATTATAAGTAAGTTTGTAAATCATTCTCTGTGCTAATGAGGTTTTTCATTTTATATTCTCAGTTTTTTTTTATTTTTACTGTGGAAAAATCTTTTGATTTTTAAAGGATGTTCAGAATCTTTAATTTAGTTCTGAAAAATAACATTAAGAAGAACTTCAAACTATGCTGTGTAAAGTGATAATGAACTCGCACACACAAAATGCCCGAATCATTTTAAAAAAATTACAGATTAAGTTACATGTTGAAAATTCTTAAAAGAATATTTTAAACTCTGCTCTCAAATATGATTTATTTTCTAATTTGAATTGTCAAAACTTTTGGCCATATGATGAAAAAATTAATCTTCTTACTTATGTTCTTAAATGAATAGCACTGTCTCTCCTTGTTTTATGCATTCTAATAAATATATCCAAAAGTGAATATGTTCAATGCCACTCTCCACTTATTTAACTATACACAATTTTATTTTTTATGATATAATGAGGTTAAATGGATAGATGATGCACACATTTGCATCTGAATTTTAATTGCTGTCCTCTTCAATCTCAGAATTGGGTTTGTGGTCACTGTAGTCAATCGCTTCTCTGTGGAAATGTTATGCATCAGATTCATCCTCAGCTGGTCTTTTTTTTTACCTAATTCTTCCAAAAAAAGCCGCATATTGCTCTGGAGGGATAATTTACGGCTGTTTCATGATAGGGTGACTTATGGAGAGCATTTTCTGTACATGCAATTTGCTACCAGTCTGAACTGACTGCTTCAAGGTCAGTGGGAACTATCGGTGGAAAGCTAATAAGAGGTTAGAGTGGTCACAAGCAGCCCTTCACTAGTGCTTATTTGGATTATCAGTACTTACCCACTGGCATATGATATACCCAGTACTTATGTACAAAGGGTTCAAGAATCATCATTTCTTGTAAATCTTTTAGAAAGATGGTATTGGAAGACAGAAAAAAAATTATTTGCAAAAGATATTTGGAGTTTTTCTAAACTAACTTCTAAATATAGCTAATAATAAATGTTATTTGTTGAAAAGCTCACAGACAGACACACCAAAAAAAAAAAAAAAAAGTAAGAGGAAAAATTGTTTAGCTGTGTAAATGTGTATGATTTTAGGATTTTGTTTTTTTAAATGAAATTCTTCTAGCTGCCTTCAAAGACTCCAGCCATTTTAAGAAATAATTATTACCTCATCAACATCATTATTTACGATTTTCCTTTGTATATTATAAGGTAGGTTTTGAATTAAGGTAAATGCTCCAGTAGTGGGCCACTTAAGGGTATTTCCTCAATTATCATCTAAACTTTTGAGAAGTTTCGCTAATCTATATTTTTTTATGGTTGTTCAAACTTTTATCTAAAATAATAATCACCTGAAATATTATAATAATTGTAATATAATTTTTTTAAAAATTAAAAACTTGGATCACTCCTATGCACCAGAAGTGGGCATAGCAAACTTTTGATGTACCAATAGTGGGCATACCAAAAGTGGGCCACCCAGATTTGTCAAATGTGCCAAAGAAAAAAGATTAAAATCATTATATATAGTAATAATAACAATACATTAACATTAGACACTATAAAAAATGCAATAAAAATGGCTTGATATAGGTGAAATCTTTTATTTATAGATTCTAGTCACATGAGATTTACATTTTTTCTCTAACAGCCAATTTTTTTTTATTAAAGGTATATGCTAATTATCGATCTTTCTTTTTAAATTCTGTTTGGGGCGTTATGGATATTAAATCTTGATATTTTATGTTGAATAAATCTTTTTTTTCTTTTATCATCTTGCTTCTGCAGCCAGAAAAGAGCCCTTTTAATTGGTGATGGAATATTTTTTGGTGGTCCAGCAATGCGATAGTTATTATTGTCTGCCTCGTTACAGAGCACAACTAATTCTTGAATATCAGTCTTTTCCTCAACAGTACTATAAAATGTTTATTATTTAAGTAATTGATCAGAATGTTCCATTAGTGTATCAGAAGTGGGCCATGTGGCCCACTACTAGTTCTGATAAAAATAAAGCAAATCTAATTAAATAAAAAGACTTTACAAGATATAACCTTCTTATTAAACATCACAAAACAGCCTATTTGAGAGAAAGCATGTACTCCAGTACTGGAACCCCTAGGCCCACTACTGGAGCATTTAGTGGAACATTTATCCAAAAGTGGGCAATCCTTAACTATCCATAAATTATCAATATTATTTAATTTAAAGATAGTTTATAATACATTCATTATATAATCAAATAATATCAATAACGATTCATTTTAAAAACAAACAGAATGTATGCTAAAAAATAGTTGAATGAAGAGTTGCCTCTTAAGGAAATCACTAAGAATAAGCTACAAATGCTTCTCTCAGAGACCAACTTCAGCAACAAACTTTCTAGCTCCTAACTAAACAGGAAATAAAGGCTGTGCCTTTGGTATTTAGTTGATAAGGGTTTCAGCCTACCAGAGGCAGATCTCTTATTTCATTGGAATGTTGGAATTTCTGGTTTTTCAACTTAAAAATTCAAATGGCCCACTACTGGAGCACTTACCTTAATAAGTTAAGTGCATCCTTGTGTCAAGTATCAAAGTTATATGCCATATATATATATTTGCATATGAGCTATTTGTTTAACGTGTGAAATTTAGATATAAATCCAGTGATTAACGATCAGTTTTATTCAAGCTCTGCATAATTTTTTCAATTAAAACTGTATAATATTGAATGAAATGCCAAGATTCTGTTGTGAATTTGAAAAAGAGATTTAAAAAAAAAAGAAAGATTTATACACTTATAGGAAAAACTTCGTATTTTATTCTTAAAATAAGTTTAAGAAAATTCCTCCTCCTAATTTAAATTTTCATTAATCAAATGCCAATTCTGAATATGCCATGAATGATTTGGATATTTAAGGCAACTACTGTCGTGTATTATTTTTAGAAGTTTAAAATAAATGTTTAAGATATGAAGGTTATTCTATTGAAAAAAAGTACTCTTGCTTAGCATTGTTCTTTAAAAAAAAATTAAGTAAAAAAATTCACATTATCAGTTTGTTTTGATGAATTCTTGGAAGTATTCTTAATAATTATTTCTAACTTCTGTTCTTTCTTAGTAAGTTTTTTGGAAGCCGATATGAGAATCATCTGTGTTTTTCACTTTGTTGATTTTCATTCTAACTGTGGAAAGGTCTTGGAATATTTGAAGGGTTCAGAGTTTAAAGTAAACCAAGTCCTTGACATTCATTTCTGAGAACTCGAAGTTGATTAGTTGTATTTAAAATAACAGTGGACTTGTAATTGTTCTTGTTGCCTGATGGATACAAATTGAACTATAGATTTTTTTTTTATAGAAGGAACTTAATAGAGGTGAATATTTCTATACCACTATGGCAGTGTTAGTGCAAAATGGGCAAAACATGGACTTGGCAGATTGAACTATGGACTTAAATCATTATTATACAGAAAATAGAGCATTTCTACACTACCATGGCAGTGTTAGTGTAAAATAGGCAAAATATGAACTTGGTTCGCTTTAACTCTGAACCCTCTATTTAATGGAAAGGATACTCAAAATTTTTAAATTTCGTTTCGAAAAACTGCATTCAGAAAGAACATTATTCTGTATTGTATAAAGAATGTATGAGGAATGTGCAAGACCTATTTTGTTTATAGTGAATAACAAAAAAACTTTAATTTATAGCTCAGCAACTGCAACAAGATCCAAATGATCCCTCAAAATGGCAAGTTGTTGCTACAACAACAAATGCACCTGTAAATTCTACTCAGCAGCCAACTTCAGCTTCACAGAATCAGGCTGCCACTTCAACAACTGCCACATCTACTGAGTCGCCTTCTTCCAATACTGACATTGGATCTGGAAGAAGAATGAGAAGAGTTGCTTGCACTTGTCCTAACTGCAGAGATTCAGATGGAAGGTAATAAAAAAGTTTTCACTAAATCAGTTTAAAGTTTTGTGTATTGTTCTTGCACAATATGTGCTTTTTAAATCTTGGATTAAAATACTGTCTTAAATTTCGTCCAGATCTTTGGAAAATAAAGAAACTTCAGGGTATATATGAAAAGTTTCATTCAGTGTAAATTGCTGTAACTTCACGATCATTGTTTGCAATTAAACAACATATACATCATTAGAAAGAGAGGGCCACCAAAATTTGTTTTATTAATACTAGAGATTTCCTAGGTATGCCTTTAAGGAGTATTGAGCTTCTCTCAAATATTTTTAGTCTCCTGTAGTGATTACATCAGTCACACAAGAGAATTTAGATTTGGCTTTTTAATTGTTACCACCTTATGTATGTGTTAAGCCACAATAGTCTAGTGGTAATGCTTTGGCCTCGGGGCTGGAGGGTTCCAGGTTTGAAATCCGATTCCACCAAAGATCCACTGTGCAGGCCTGGTGCATGTTAAATCTGATATCAAGGCTTGAATGTTTTGCTGGTGTGGCATGGAACTTTTTGCTTCTAAACAGGACATTAATGAACCTGAACTAAAAATGTCCCTGCTTTCCTTTTTTTGGGTGTGGGTCTTTATTAGGGCTTGCAACAATATTTTACCCTTAACAGCAAATATGGCATAGCTCAAAACTCGAATCACAGCTGCCTTAATAGGAGCAACACCAAAAAACTCCCAGCAAGTATCGGAAGAATTTCAGTATTGATTGTATGTGTACCAAGCATCCACAGGGTCACATTGAGTTTGTATAAGCTGTTATGTGAAAACTTCAGTATATCTTAAGCATTTAGCAATTGGACCCACTGATGCATGTTGATTACTTTTTTTTAAAAATTAGATGTAGATTTTGATTGTCATGTATATTTTTATATATATAAAATGAATGTTGTAAGCATCTTGAAAATCTGATTCTTTTCCATTACTTGTAACATCCATAAAAAAAGTAGCCAATTTCAAAAATTCCTTTCCTGTAGAAATTGATTTTATTTTGCAAAAAAAAAGTTTGAGACTATCTGTGCTTGTGTCTGTATTAAATCTAACATGGAGTTCTTATTGAGAATAGTCAATGGGATTGAAATCAGAGGATATGGTTGTTCATTTAGGAGAATGAATATCAGAATTTAAGTGTCCCTTATTTTGGATTTGACTCTTTCTGAAAAGTTCACTGCATGATTTTTAAAAACAAAGTTGAACTTCATTATTAAATATGTATATATCATTAGCTATATTAGATTAAAAGTATTTTTTTCTATTGGTCTTTTGTTCAAATCTACAACATATTTCATAACTTAATTTGCTAATTTAGCTGAAAATTCTTCTCTATTATTGGATTGCCTTGCAGTCAGCATCACTTCATTATTGGGAGACATCACTGTAGAAGATAAACAGTGTTGTGATTTTCTAAATTCCTTAGTCATGGTTACTAATTTCCACCATGTTCCACTTTCCCCACCCTCCTCTCCTTTTGTTCTAAATCACTGTAACAGTTAATAAATTATTTTGGATTTGTTTAAATTATTACATTTTTACAAGTCATTACAGCTGCCTGTAGGCTATCATTATAAAAGCTCTTCTAGTAATGAATTCTAGACAAATGTTAAGATGATATTTTGAAGATTTTATTTATTGGTTTTTATATGAAAGTTAATGCCTCATTGTTAATATTTTGTATAATAATATAAAAATCTTAAGATAAATATTGCATCCATATTTTTTTCTCTTTATTTTGTGATTAATTCTTGGAACAATGTTTTGTTATTGAAATCTAAAGATTCAAATGAGGAGCTTGTATTTGTGAAATAAAAATATATCCTTTAAAAACCCAAATTTATTTTTATTTGTTGAAGGGAAAAAAAGCAAGTTATTTCATTAAAAAAAACATTAATTTATGACTTAATAACAGCAACTTTAAAGACATTTATGTTTGGAAGTTACTGTTATTCAACATATTATTAATTAAACTGATCAAGTTATTAGCCGCATTTCAAAAGAATGGCATAGCTCTGTTATTATTTTTTTCAATTTTAAAAAATAAATTGAAATGCACTGATAACAATGTGGAGCTGAAATTTATTTTACAGCCGAAATCTTTTTAGGAACAGCGAATCAAAAAAGAAACAGCATATCTGCCATGTCCCTGGATGCAATAAGGTGTATGGCAAAACATCTCACTTGAGAGCTCATTTGCGATGGCACACTGGAGAAAGGCCTTTTGTTTGCAGTTGGATGTTTTGTGGCAAGAGATTTACACGTTCTGATGAGTTACAACGCCACAGAAGAACACACACAGGTAATTAAAGAAGTAATTTCCTTTTAATGTAACTTAATTTTGCTACTAACATCTATACGTAAAAAGATCTTCCCTGATTGTAAAAACGTTAGCATGAAATAACATCTGAAGATAGTAATGTAAATTTTTAACATTGTACCTTGCCTTGTTTTTAAATATTTTTTTAATTATCAAATAGATAGCACAACTAGTCTATAAACATACGCAGTTAATCAAAAGTTAATTTTTAACAAAATGGTGTGGATGAGGGAAAATGTGTTTTGTGGTTCCATGAAACCAAATTGGCCATTTCTGTACAGTGTGAGCTTAGACATTGTCATGGATGCAATCCCTCAGATTTCTAGACCATAAAGCAATGGTGTGATAAATTTAAAGAAACTGATAGCATTAGTGCGTACCAGGAAGTGGTAGGCTAAGAATGAATAATGCAAATGTGGTCTTCATTCATCATTCAGGCATTACAAGTAGATGGGTTTCCCAGACATGCTGGATTTACAATAAGATCCTCAACAGAATAAGTGACAACAGCAACTATTTAAGTCGTGTCTATTTCTCAGATGGTTCAATCTTTCATGTCTCCAAAAAGAATCATTTATAAATAACTTTAAATGTATGATGTGTATTTGAATCATTGATTACAGAAACTGCTTGTCAATTTTTTTCCTTCAAAATTGTGTTTATGCTGTTTTTAAATTCTAAAGGTGTTTTTACATAATGAATGAAGATATGACAAGAGTCAACATCGGTCGATCCAGGCGAAAATCGGGGTTGTTTTGTGGTTCCTTCTTGAAATTCCACTTCATAAAAACGGCCAATTTTTGTAATCTGACTTCTTTTTTTGAAGTTTTTGAATGAGGCATTGCATAAAATATATGTATGAGTATTTTTTTTCCAGTATTATATCAAAATTACTACATATATTTGGTTCAGTGAAACATTTTTGATATTAAACATTAAATATAAAAATATGACTGCTAAAATTGAAGGTAAATAAAATAAAAAAAAATTCCACAAAAATAATTTTTTCCCCACAAAAATATTTTTATTTTTCACAAAAATATTTTCCCCCCACAAAAATGGGCCCCTAAAAAAACCCTGGATTAACCCCTGGTCAAGTTATAGGTACATGTTCACATTATAGGTATATAAAATTTAACAGGTTAAAAAAAATCATTCATTTACAAAATTAATCAGTTTTTTATATTATTGACTTGTGTAGTTTCTGCAATCAATGATTCATTTAATGCAATCTTTGAAAGGCTTTATGATTTAAAAGGAAGAAAAAAAGTTTTGTATCTGGCACTATTTTAAGTTATCACATTATGCAAAACACTTATAATTTGGGTTTCTTTTTAAAAAATATTCTAAATACATCATCAAACAGCAAATTAATTCTGTTTTTTTCCTGTGTCTGTGAAGGCCTGAAAATAGTGATTGCCATGAGTCAATAGGGGCCCTATCACATCTACAATACCATCTTATATAATATTTTTTAATTTTATTTTTTACAAATATAATAAATGAAATTAATAATAATATAATAAATTAATTATTATATTATTTAATAATGTTAAATAATTAAATATTAAATAATTTTGGTAGTTGTATGAAGTACTGTAAATTTGGAACTATATTGTAATTTTGATAATTTTTTAACAAAACTGAAAACAAAGTGCAAATTATTTAAAAATTTTAATTTAAAAAATATTTCGTACTGTCAAAGATTAACAACTTCATTAAAAGCAAGTCAGCAAACTTTTGAGTTCATTAGATAACTGTTGCAAATCTATCAATAATTACTCCGAGTCCAAATAACAGTTTCATTTGAATAGAGAGTAAAATATAGGTTTCCAAAATCTCCTCGGACAATGAATTTTTTAATATAGTCATGATCTTTAGCTCCGATTTTTCACTAATATCATTATATTATTCCTCACTCAAAAATGGATTTCAAACTCCTTAAAGACAAAGTTCTTTTAAATTTAACTTAATTCAATATTTTCAATCCATGAAAGTTTATTAGGATACAAACCTTAACAGGAGAATGAAATTTCTAAGAACAAGAATAAAAACGAGCATAAAGGTCAGCATTACATAGAAACCACCTCAAATGCACTACCTGGCCAAAAAAAAAAAGTTGGCATGTGGAATAAATATGCAAATACAGAAGAGTCCCTGATTGTCTTGGTAATTCATCTATTTAAAAGGCTGCTAATTTATACTTTATAAAGTGCTGAAGAGCTGTGCAGTTGATTATTTCTGTAAATTGGTTCACTGCAGATGCAGAAAAGATGATTCTGATTTTGAAAAGGGTCAAATTATTGACCTGCATCAATCAAAGGAAAGACTAAAGAGATTGTTGAAATTACTGGAATTGGTTTGAGAAATGTCCATCTCATTATTAAAACCTGGAAGGATAGTGGTGAACCATCAAAATATCAGAATAAATGCTGCCGGGAAAAAAACTCTTAAGAGAAACTCTTTTTCAATTTAACCGAAGATCTGTGAAGTGACTTGTGAAGAAAAATTGCAAAAAATCAACCCTTGAACTCATGTCACTGTTTAACACGGGACATAGGGAAATATCAGCATGTATAATATGATGAGAACTTAAAGGAATGGGACTAAACAGTTGTAGACCCACAAGAAAACCACTTGTTTCGGCGATTAACCGGAAAAAAAGGCCCTAATTTGCTAAACAGCATAAAGATTGGACTGTGGAGCAGTGTGGAAATGTCATGTGGTCTGATGAGTCAAGATTCAGCCTATTCCAGAGTAATGGGCACGCTAGGGTAAGAAGGAAACTTCAGGAAGCGATGGATCCTTCATGCATAGTGCCCACTGTGCAGGCCAATGGAGGCAGTGTTATGATCTGGGGTTGCTTCAATGGTTCTGGTCTGAGATCAGCAACATTATTCGACAATAAAATGAAGTTGCAGCATCACTTAAACTTGCTTAAGGACCAGGTCATCCCATCAATGGATTTTTTCTTCCCTGATGGAACTGGCATATTCCAGGACATCAATGTCAAGATCCAACGAGCACTAATTATTCAGAATTGGTTCAGAGAACAGGAGGACTCATTTTCCCACATGAATTGGCCACCTTAAAAGCCTGGATCTTAACCCAATCGAAAATCTTTAGGATATACTGGAACACCGGTTTCGGGGTGGTACGTTTCTTCCCGCATCAGTTCAGTGACTAACTGCTGTGGATCTGGACGATAATAAGTGCTGAAACCATACAGAATCTCATTGAAATACTACCAGGGCTATAATCCGAGTCAAAGTTAGTCCAACCAAATATTAAGATAAGCAACTTTTTTTTTTTGGCCAGATAGTGTATAATCAGAACTGTTAGCTAAATTAACTCTAAATAAATATGAAGAGAAAGGATCATGTATAATTAAATATTTGTTAGTAATTAATCGGTTATTATTACCATTGAGCAAATCCCTCACGCGCTTGGTGGGTGAAGAGTATTTCCCAAATTCACTAAATTTTAGGCAAATGTGTTTTTTACAAGTCCTTTTGATAAAAAAATAGATTGGAATTTCTAAATTTGATCATATTCGGTGGCGATCTTAACAAAACGGCCTGCAATTTCTTAGATTTCGGGCATGTATTTTGACCAAGGCGAGACTGACAAGACTTGGAATTCAGAAATTTTATTTTTCACTTCTACATTCTACAAATTTGCATTTCATTTTAGTAATTTTTAATGCTTACTATTCAAAACAAACTCTCGGTGAAGATTTTTTATTTTGACTCCTTTCTTCAAGGTCCACCTTACCCTAAAATTAAATGTTAATAACTATCTCTACAAAGCAGAATTAAATGATTTCAAAATAAAGCAATGAATTAGTAACAATATATTATTTTTAAAAATGCACACCAGTGCAATTCAATGCTATAACCAAGTCTGAACCCATGGTTGTAGTATATGACATAATTTAATCTAAATGAATAAAGCACAGAGGGGTTATCCCCTCCTTTTTGCCGGGAGCCTCCAAGAAGAATAAAACTCTTTTCGTTATTGCGTCCAGACACTGCACAGAATTGGTTGTGTGGTTTAACATAAAACTAATTGCTAATTTGCATAGATAAGGAGTAGAAAATTTGCTAGAAAAAGAGTTCTTTCCTTTCTCTCTCTCTACATCTTGTGGGCCCATATTGACTTGCGTGTAAGAAGGCCACTTGCCATCGGGCAACCTGGTCAGTCCACCACTGTGTGAAGGCATTAACCTCTTAGTTGTTTTTGTTTTATTTTATTTGCTTCTTAAGAAATACTTTACAATTATTAAAAAAATTAAAAATGCGTATTAGCAATGAGTATAAAGATACTTTATGTAATCAGTGGCTATAACATTTTCATGCTTTCCTGATGTAGGTGAGAAAAGATTCCAGTGTGCTGAATGTCTTAAGAGGTTTATGCGCAGCGATCATCTTTCAAAGCACTTGAAGACACATTTAACTAAAAAGACCTTATCTACTGATATCAAAAGTGAAGGAGAAATTTCAGAAGACATAGCACCAGATAGCTGTGACTTGTCTATGACTGTTGATATGGATCCTGACGATGATTTATCAATCAATGAAAATGTTGTTGAAAGTTCTCAAAACATATAAACATTATCATTCTTCAGATTTTAAATTGCTGGATTGTTTTCTCTCTTCTTGTGTAAAACTTTTAGTACAAACTCTACAAACATGAATTCATTTGTGATTTTATTATTTTTTCATCACCTGTACAGATAATTGATATAATGACTTTTGCTATTCAGTATATCAATTTAGCATTGTTACTTGAATTATACAGTCAATTTTATTGTAGAAGTTGATGTGAATAGAAACAAAGAAAATGCTTTTTAAAAGCATGTGTACTGTGATGCAATTGTTCCCAAATGTCTACAACAAGGACCAATAAAATTAAAACCATTAGTAAAAAATAAAAGATACTGTAGTTTTTTCAAAATTGTCGGGTAACCTATATTTTCCTGTTAAGTAAATGTGCTTCACAAAATTTGGAGAATTTTCATGCAGGTCTTTGTTATTACTGCATTTTTAAGGTATTCATATTTCATTTTTTCCTGTGAAATTGTTCTGACAAATTTATAATTTTAATGAAAATTTATATATTTTCACAGATCATTGACATAGTGTTTGTTGAAAATTTCGAGCACTGAGCTTATAAAGTTTCTCATCTTCAGATATTGTTTACTCATCTACCTGAAATTAGAACATGCTTTTGTTTACTGCTTTAAATCTTGAATTTTTAGTTTATTATGAAATAAGCTTGTGTTTATTTGGATAAATTGTGCATCTAAGTAACTGAAACTGACTTCTATTATTTACAAAAAAAAGTGATTGATTTGATATGATTATTTTGTCATGTGAAGGAGGGGAAAAAAAATTTAATGTTTTTACTAGGTTCTCTTGCTTGATATTCATGCTGAAATAATTGGCTTTGATTAAGAACATTTTCGGATTCTTGATTTTGGTCTTTTGTTATCAAGTTTAAAATAATTTGGTCTGTAACTTTCATATGTATGATCAGCTTCAGTGAACTCTTAGAAAATTTTATTTAGTATTGTTGTTTCTTAGGAGTGATAATATTTATTTTGTACTCAGTGTTGAAGTGAATTTATCATAATGGAAAATTCACATGCTCTCTGTGTAACTGACAATTAGGAAGGCTTTTTTTTTTCATTGTAATGCAATGGAACAAGAGACTCTTTTACATATAATTATCATTCTCTAAAAATAATTATTTGTTTTTATGTATCTTTTTTTTATGGTAAAGAGAACAAATGTTCCTAGAAAAGCTATGTTAAAATGATATTTTTTGCATGTACAAAATTTTCATGTTTTATATTGTGTTCATTCCTTATAAGCAATTTCTTTTGAGTTGCTAAAGAAATTTCTCAGTGTATTATAATTTTTAGATAATTTTCTTGGTCTTTAAAAAAAAAGAGAGAAAATTATCTAACAACTTTGTTGTGTTTTTATTATGCAAAAATATTTTTTGTTATCAAACCCATTGTTAATATTTTCAAACCCTGTCCTTAAAGAACAGTTCACTTTCTAGTGTTTATTTATTTTAAATGTTCCTATAACAGTACTCTGATAATATTTCAAGGGTTGGCATTGAGTCCTTTAATTTTGATAATAAAAATTAGAACAGAGAGAAACATAGGATTCTTTTCAATACAATTTTTCAAACTAAATTAAATTATTTAGAAGTAATTAAGAAGGAAAAAAAATGTGCTGTAGCTCTTGCAAAAATTGAATTTTCAGTTCATATTTAGTTAAGTTGGACTTAATCTTTTAACTCAAAGCAACTCGGCCTTATCTTGGGCTTCGGTAAATTACAGATGAAATTTAGATCTTTAGCTTATTTTTATTTATATTTGAAATATAATTTAGGAATTGACTTAATTTTTAATCTATATTTAAACTTGGAGCGATTATAAAAGTGCTCTAAGAGCTCACAGCTGTGCAGTTTTTTAGTCATGTTTGGGTTTGTTAGCAAATTGAAAGCACCCTAAGATTTTAATATTCATAAGAATTATAAAACTTGAAGTGCTATGTTTTTCAGCATAAATTATGATGGTACAGTAAAACTTTGATTAACTGTCACTGTCGGGACCAGAGCTCTGACAGATAACAGATTAGAGGGATAACAGAAATGTACAGTACTCTTGATACATATGTACAGTAACATGATTTCACTGCTGGGTTGGGACAAAAATGAAAATAAAATCCTACATACATATTTTAATAATACAGACATGTGAATAAAACATGCATATTTTATTTAATTTTACAAAACAATCAATTCTAACTTGAATGATAGAGTAGTAATGTGCTACATGAATGTATTGCAATACTATATAATACAATAGCAACTGGTTAGCGGTGGGTTTGGCTTGCCAGTTGAATGTCAACTCCACCGACAATTAGTCACTCCAACGTCATACAGTACACTCGCCTTCAGCTTGATGCAGTAGGGTGTAAAAGTAATCCGTATACAATTTTAAAGATGTCTCATTGTTGATATTTTTTTAGACAATAATGGATAACAGAAACTGACTGTTAATTGAAGTCTTGCTGTATGTTAAAGGTGATCAACTTCAGTGTCATATATTTATGTCAAGAACACTAGATTTTTGTACAATGCATTATTTGGAGATTGACATCATTTTAATAATTACTAGATTGTTTGAATCTCCACCTCCCATCTATTTTATTAATGTCTAATTTTTTTTTGTCATGTGCTACTTTTTTTTACTATAACATTTTTTCATATCACCCAGTTGATCATTTAAAAGAATTTATCATACATTTCCTTTGTTATTCGTCTTCAAATACTTGCCTGCTTTCCTTTCAATTCTTCATTGATTATAACAAGTATTTATTATAACTACTTTTTGGCATTATATTATGAAAATCAAGTATATATTAAGGTAAATGATATTTTATCCAATGTCTAAAATCTGAAGTATAATTTTTTTGTTCTTTATAGTATCAAAATAACGTTCTTAAAAAAAAAAAATAGGTTAAAATATTAAATGATATTTTAATTATATTTTTCAATTTACTTTGTTCTGAAATTTACTTACAGTTCTATTTACAAAAGTTAATATATTTATTATACATTATTTATATTCTTAAAAAATCACTTAGATACATCTAAGATCAAATTTGTTTTAATAATTAATAGTTGTATTTTAATGGATTCAAGCAATATTTCAAACTTTGTTAAATTTTTTTGTATATCAAAAGCTTGTGAATTTATTCCTTTTATTATTGTGTAAATATCTTTGTTTATATCATTTCCTATTGTATTTATTATATCTTTAATATATATGTCAAATTGGTTTTGTTAATATATAAGCTGTTCACAGAAAGTTGTTTTGTGAATTGTTCTGAAAATGACCTTATTTTTTCCAAGGCTTATTCACATTGCCTGAGGGTCATTGTAGAAATTTGTAAAGATAGTTATCATAAGAAAATTTCTGTAGATAGTTTATTGAATTGTACAGAAGGCTGGTAATGTCTTCATCTTTGTACATAATACATATTTCATGAAGAGGGAAAAATAACTGGGTTGTTTATGAACAAAATGTTTCTATGATGAACCTATATTTGATTAATAAATTTATTGCCTAAACTATTGTGCCAAGTCTTTTTTTTAATCGTGTTTTCTTTCTTTTGTCAGATTTAACACTAGCTAGCTACTTTGCATTATCTACTTTAATTGCCTATATGATTATGCTAGATTTGGGCTGGCTTCTAGGGGTTTCCTTCGAGTGAAACAAACATATGCTGATTTCTCCTGAAAGTTCTCCAAGAAGATAACTTACCCCCTACCATTCCATATACTTAAGCCAAAATTCGACTTTTACTTCAGGTGATACCTAGGTGCTGCAATGTTGCTTAAATCAACAAAGGCTGTTACATTTCCCATTTACCATGAGTTCTTAGCTAGTTACACTAGACCTTGTGGAATTAGTCAACAATACCAGTTGCCTAAAATAATTTATAAAATGGAGGGTTTAGCTAGCAACTTATTTTAGGAAACATTAGGTATTGAATGTCGCTTTTCAGCTCATAACATATAAGCAATTCTAGCAGACAAAAAACTTTTGATATAAAAGTTGTTCGTTATGATAAGGTGATAATTCGCCTAAATGAAATTTTTTTCTATCTTTAGTCATAACAGAACTATGAGGAAATTATAAGTTGGGGAGGGGATTGAAAATGGCTTTTAAGCTCATAACTTCTAAGAAATTGTGGCTATCAAAAAAGTTTCAACACAAAAGTTGTTTGTTGTGATAAGGCAATAATTCGTCTAATTTGAATTTTCTTTCTATCTTCAATCGTAAGGGAATTATGGAAAAATGAAATTTTCAGTCCCCCACTATTTCCATCCCCTTTGAGCTGATTAGCCCATCTACGAACTCGGCCGAGATTTTCACCGTCCTTACAACATATCCCTCTCCAGCTAAAATCTAATCAGAATTACTCTAGTTATTGTGTTTACAAGATAACACTGGCAAAATCGTTATACATATATGTCTCTACTAATAATAATAAGGAAAAGAACATTTCGCCCTCTATTCTCATAAGGATTGGCGATGCAAGAATGACAGCGGGGGGAGGGACTGCAAATGACGAGAGCTTTTCAACAAGGTGTAACATGCTTAGTTTAAAAGGTACTTTAAGTTAGGGAAGAGGAGGAAAAATCACTTTTCAGATCATAACTTCTAAGAAATTGTAGCTATTAAAAAAGTTTCAATACAAAAGTTGTTTGGTATAATAAGGCAATAATTTGCCTAATTGGATTTTTTTTAAAATCTTCAATCGTAAGAGAATTATGGGAAAATGAAAATTTCCACCCCCTTTGACCTGGAAAACCCATCTACGAACTCGACCGAGATTTTCACTATCCTTACAACATATCCCACACTGGTTAAATTTAAACCAAAATTACTCCAGTTATCGTGTTCACAAGATAATATGGGAAAAAGCATTATATGTATATACCTACATATATATAAACTTTTTAACGAAGGGTGGTTTTGCGTTCTAGGGGTCATGATCGGTGAAGATCTGCAGGAATTTTCCGGAAGTCGTGTCACGAGAACTATTGTAATACGTAGTTCCTATAAGGAATCTACCTAAAAGGTCAAATAATACATTAATTGAAGTGTGTAAAAAAATGGTTCAAATTGTGCACCTTTAACAAACTATCCACAATGCTGGTCTGCTCGGAAATGAGCAGTGCTACAAAATTTTTTTTCAAGAGAATACAATTTTTAAAAAATATTTCCTTTAAATAGCCCAAATTTGCAATTGTAATTATGTGAATTGTATTTTAGATAATTAAAGATGTATCTTTTCTGAATGAGTGACTTCTGACAAAACAAATAGTATTGACCAGCTATGCTTTCATGAAAGCAAAACCCCAATCTGAAAACATCCAATGAAAGAGGTCAAAGAAAAACAAGCCGAGAGTGTGAAAGCGAACATTAGATGAGAGAGAAAGAAAAGTATTAGCTGGCCAAGTACCAAATTGGAGTTTCCCAAAATTATAGTTCTGGCTAAGCTACGTTCAAAGGGAGAAAGGACTGTTTTCGCCTTCACACATCGTATTACTCAGTTGTATAAAGTGAGCGAATTTTCATAATTTCCCAAAGCTATTTGGTGTGCAGCCCCATCCTATGTCAGCCTTACTTGATTTTCTTTTTTTCCCCTCGTTTTTATTATTCTACCATTCCTGTTGATCACCAGTAAATAAATAAGGATAAAAACGAAAAAATTCGCTATTAAGATAATTTAAGCACGTGATACAGCTCTACATCCCTAAGAGATGAAATACCACTCACTGCCTTTAGTTAAAGCTTAATATTACGTTACACCACTGCAAGCAAAGAATTTTATATTCTTGTTAGGTATTGTGCTACTTTCCTGTGTTGCCTTAAATTTTCACCTTCTCAAGTTTCCCTCTTCCCTTCTATATGAAGTCTATAGTTGAAGCTATCAACCAATCAAACTGAGCAACAGTATGCATAATTAGCAAATATTTTTCAAGTCATGACAATTGGATGACGTACTACTAAACAAATATTTGCGTTTTGTAGTTTTTCTGTATTGAATAAATTTGCAGTCTTACAATTGATATCTCCATTTAAATTAGTGATAAGCCCCTTTTAAACATATAACTAAATAAACATATATCTGCAAATTTTACACGCAAGCATGAAACTCAGTATGTTTATAGATGAGTGATGAGAGTATGTAATAGTGTAAGTAGACAAGTGTATTTTACTCATTGACACTTTTACACTAAATTTAAATTTTATTAACAACCTCTACAGAAGCCAAAGTGTTTGTATGTAATTGCTTACTTTATTTAATTAAATATTGTAATTAGATTTGTCTACATGAAGTACTTAAGGAAATAAATGCTTGTTCTACTTTTTTGGAATACCCCGTATATAAAGGAAAAAAAGATAGTAGTTGGAATGCTATCTGTAGCTAGCATCTAGTGGAGTGAATTGTAAGGAGTTGGTTCACAGACTATCTAAATTTATAAGCAGATGCAAATATAAAATTAGGAACCAACCACCATTTTCATAGATTTCAGGTACACTATTAAAAACTGCCAAGTGTAGTTTCAGCACAAATCTGAATCAATTTCAATTCACTGCACAGCAGACTTTTTATAATGCAATTATTCATTTTAGAAAACTATAATATTATAATTATTTCTGTGCTATTTTCAACTTTCAGAATTAATTCTTCAGATATTTAATTAAATAGCGAAAATTAGCCACTGTTAAGCCTAATGCTAGGATATTTTTTGCTAATAACTTCTGAAATATTTATTGCACGACAGTTATTTTGACACCATCTTAAAGAGCAGAAAATTAACTTTTTAATGATATTAATTCCATTGCGGTAAAGTTTTCCCCCTGATTTTTATTAACGTTTAAAAATATATTTTTAACGCAATTTTTAACAATACTTTTTATTCTTATAGAATTAAATGCACGCGAATTTACTGTTTTGTGCACTTGCTTTCGACAGTGTTAAATTTAATATAAGAAAGTATTGTTTTCTTTGGGCATTTCACTTCAAAGTAGATTTGTCATGTTTGAGCATACATTGCTTTTACTATATGATTGCAATAATTCAATGACATTAGTTTTATTACTATGCAATGTTCCACGTTTAATTTTAGGAGCAAAGGAGACTTTTTACTTCCGGTTGTCGTAGAAGTGAACCAATGACGTTAATAAACTATTCCCTCGATGCTTTAATTTTCACAAATTTTTAAATCATCCTAATGAGTGTGTATTAAGCCTTCAAGGTTTTTTAGTCCAGTTCCTATCGCAGGAAGAGATCAAAGGGAGGGGGAAAAAAGATGTTTTAATTTCTGTCACAATAATTCATCTTAAACTGTGAACAGCATCAACATGAAATTTGTGCATGCCATTCTGGGTCCATTTCTAGATAAAATAACAATAATTAAGCGGCATTTTTCTAAGCTTTTCATCAATAACTTCTGAAATATATATATATTGCATGAAGATGATTTATATACCATCTTAAAGAGCAGAAAATTTTCTTTTAACTTACCTGAATTCAAATGGCATACGTTCTCTGCTCCTGCCCAATTTTAATAAACATTTCGAAATTCATTTCAAATATAATCTTCTATTATTATAGCTTTCTATTATTGCAATTACATTCAAACCAAATGTTTGTTTTATAAAATCCTTCATTCCCATGTTTTTGCCATTGTTAAAGTTATAAAAAATATTGCTTTCTTTGAATATTAACAGAAAGACAGAATTTTTATTTCCACTTTTATTTCGTAGCATGTACACTTCTCAATATGTTTGCACATCAACCCAATAATGCTAGTTAATAACTATCCCTATGTGATGCTTCATTTAATTTTGACAAAATTTTAAATGATCCTAATGAGTATGTAAAGTCATTCAAGGTTATTGAGTCTGGTTCCAAGGAGAGAGGATGTAAAAAGAAAAAGAAGGAACACTATTGGGTGTTTTTCCAATAAGGCACATAGAACCAAAAAGAAGAGAATGGTACTTTGGAAGATGGTAATAAAAACTATCATATTAAAAAGCTTCTGTTGTTGACACAATACTGATGGGGAAGGAGATATGAAGTTCCAAGGATTGCTTGACTCATGCCAGGTGGTTCAAAGTGTGGAGACAAAAAGGAAATGCTGGCCAAAAGGTCGGACGACACGGGACAAGTCAAACGAAAATGAACAAAAGATGCTGCTGCAAAACACTGTTTAGTCAAGTTTAAATTTTTACAAGTTCATAAACTTGAAAATATTTTCATCCCAAGCAATTCCGGGTATATCAGCTGGTATTTTGTAAAATCAAATATATCTTAAAACATGTATTTGGGGGTTGGTTTTATATGCATAATTGGATCCAACTTTTATGTTTTGAAATCTGCTGCATGAGCAAAAACAAATGTTTATTTTAATTATAAAATTCTTAATAAGCTCATTTACCATTGAATAAATATACACAGGTCAATAGAAAGCTGAGAATTGATAGAAAATCTTTATAAAAATAAACATTTTAAAATTTAAAGAACTCATCTATGCAATTTTACATGCAATGCAACGATTCTTTCAAATTTCGTCTTGGGTCGCATTATGATTTAATCATACAAAGAAAATTCCTGTGCGCATAAACAAGCTTTGGGTAAAACAAATCTAGAAAGTCCCAATGGCCATTTATTATTATTCCTCTGTGACAAAATCACATAATCAGTGGTGAATCCAGGGGGGTGGCTATTGGGCTGCAGCCCCCCTCCCCCGAGCTAGACAAGAATTCTTTATTTTATTTAAAATCACTACAGCTGTTTTTAATTAATCTCCCTTTTAAAAAAGTGAAAACATTTCTTCCTGGTTTTTGACAGGCTCGAAAGTTTTCCCACTTTTGTAGTCATTGCACTCGTATTTGCAGCGATGACGCGGTCAAAAACATGTTTTTGCTAGTTATTTCATTGTGATTTTTGTTAAATTATCGAAAATATTAGTGTTCTTTATGATTCTTATTGCCAGGTAAGTAAAGTCTGTAAAAAATTAAAGATGTTTTGTTTACATAAGATATAGATTTGGATTAAATCTTGATACAAACTTTTTTATACCTCCACCCCCCCCCCCCCCCCCGACCCAAATCCTGGATTCGCCACTGCACATAACAATACAATCAATTTTTGAAAGAGTGATACCATTCTAATCATTTACTTTCATTATGCAATTCATCAATAATAAACATTCATTTAGCTGAATTTGTGCATGTAGCTTTTTCCCGACGCCAGTTTCATTACAATACAAAGTATTATGCAAGTACAGCATCTCAAGTTGTAATACTGTTTTGAATACAAAAAAGCATTTGTATGCTTGCTTACAAACCCAGTATGATTACAAATTCAGCAGATGTAATTGTCTTTTTGAAATTAAAAGAAATGCTCAAACCTTAAAATTTGAAACTAAATGAATTCATAATCTCAAGTATAAATAAAAATGATTCGTCTAAAATTTACAAAAAGAGAAATCAAATTTAATTACAAACTAATTTAAACACAAAGAGTGAATAATATTTAATTTCTATGCTAAAAGTGAGTGCATTGTTTTTGTATGTGGTTATTCAATAACATAAAAATATTTGCTTTTTAACATTAATGTAAAATTTCCAAAATTATTGGTGAATGAGTTTCATTAGATAATGGAGTTTTATGATATCCTCTTTTACCGAGATTCAGCTAAATAATTTGTTTTACTAAGAATTTCAGGGCAAAGCCAAATACTGTCAATAGACAAGAATGAGGCTCTAAAATCATATTTTGGATTAGAATTACACAAAGGAACAGAAGCATCTTAGGAAAGTGTTTTGTTTTGTTTAATGTTTCATTTTAACAAATAATAGATTCTGAAAGAAATGCTGTAATTTAATGGCAGAGAGCATCAAATCTTTTTTTGCCTAAAGGTATGAAAAAAGAAAATGTTCTACACTTAAATATGTTTTCCATTATTTCAAAAAAATTAATAGTAGACCTTGTATTTACTATCTCAATGAAGAGATTCTAAACTGGTAGGTAACCAAGAATGTTTTCACCAGGGTGCGTAGTGAGAAACTGCTGCAAAAATTAAGCACTTTTAAGGACTTTTTAAGCACCTTAGCCAAAAAAATTAAGCACCTTTGTACATGCATGCATACGTCGACCCACGTATTTTCTAAGCATATGATGATTTCTGTTTTATAATAATGCATAGTTTTTATTGAAAATTTAAAAATATATTTTTTAAATTTCATTATTTATTTCCGTATTTACAAAACGTCTTCTATTGTAAAATAAAGGATGTATTTTTGATTTTACAAAAAAGTTAAAAATGATAATGCAAATTGTCATTATCAAAAATTAAATCAACTTTCATAAGATTAACAATAGAAATATGTTACCTTTTTCACCATTTCTTAAAATTAACAAATTACCAATTAATTTTCCTCTTCGGGATAATAATTCCAGTATTTCAAAACACTGCGCTACCCATTGTTGAAGCAAGAGGGAACATGAAAAAAGGTCATTAATAGTCCAGTCAATGACGGGTTTGAAAAAAAAAACATTAAATCATATAGTTTTGAAAATTGGCACACATGTTTGTGATAGTCTCCTGATGAACATACTAAAGTCCCTGGTCCTGAATGATTTAACGAATTAAAGAGCATAAAATTCCCTACAAAAATATGCTTTTATTTTTCTTCTAGCTTTTATAGTTTCTGAGATAAAAGGTCTCAAAGTTTGCCGCCATCTTGGATTTAATACCCTTTTTTTAAGTGTTTTTTAATATCTCGAAAACTATTTGATTTGCAAATTTGTTGTAATCAGAAAATTAATGAGCGTAAAATTCCCTACAAATGCATGTCTTTATGTTTCTTCTATCTTTAATAGTTTCCGAGGTAATGTGTTTCAAAGTTTGCCGCCATCTTAGAATTTATCCCCTTTTTCTCAGTTTTTTTTGAATATCTCGAAAATTATTTAGTTTTCAAATCACACGTGATACCACAAATTGAAGAACGTAAAATTCCTTACAAAAGAGTGATTTTATTTTTGTTCTAGTTTTAATAGTTGCTGAGATAATGGGCTTCAAAGTTTGCTACCATCTTTGGATTTCATTCCCCTTTTTTAAGTTTTTCTTAAAAATTTCAGAAACTATTAAAACTAAAACAAAATTAAAAGCATGTATTTGTAGGGAATTTCACGATCATTAATTTGTTATATTATATGTAATTGAAAATTGAATAGTTTTTAAGAAATTTAAAAAAGACGGGAAAAGGGGGATGAAATTAAAGATGGAGGCAAATTTTGAGATCCATTATCTCAGAAACTATTATATGTAGAAGAATAATAAATGCATGTAGTCGTAGGTAATTTCATGTTCTTTAATTTGATAAATCAATTGTAATTTGAAAAGTGAAGTTTTCGATATTTTAAAGAAAAACTTTAGAAAAAGGGGGATGGAATCTAAGATTGCGGCGTGAGCCGCACCCCCAGGACCAGGGACTTTTAGTATGTTCAACAGAAGCCTCTCACGAACATGTGAACCAATTTTCAAAACTATACGATTTAATGTTTTTTTTCGTCCCCATTTTGGGAATCAGTTGACTGGACTATAAGTATTATCATAACATGTGTTGACACCCCTGGATCTATCTCACCCAGGATTCCTTCCCGAATTCTTCCCTTTCGTCGATTTTCTTTCTAGATACATCTGGTAAACAAAGCTTTACGACTATGCTTTCGATATCGATTCAAGGGGAAACCAAAAAAAAGAAAAGAAAAATGTTTTCTTTGCACTTCTCAAGAAAATTAAGCACTTTTTAAGGACCTTTTTTCCAAAATTAAGCACTTTTAAGGTGCTTAAAAATGGATTTCAAATTTAAGCACTTTTTAAGCACTTTTCATGACGCTACGCACCCTGTTCACCTACCATCAAACTAAATATTCTTTATGAATGAATCTAGCTATTAAGTGATTTATTACATTAATAAGCTGGTTGGAAATTACACAGTTGTTTAATGAATATTTTACCTTGCCCTTTTGTATTATAAGTCTTCTTAACATGAACCAATATCACATTATATTTTTTAAAGCCAGACTGAAAGACTGCAATTATCTACTTCCAATGCTGTCATTGCCACAACAGTTTTATAAATTTTTGATAAATTAATCTGAGAGTTTCCGGTTTTTCAAATTATTAACAGGAACCTTTTTTTTTTAGCTAATAAAGCTTGTTACATACCATTTAAAAAGTTGCAAAATTGATATAATTTATGTCAGATTAGATTTTTGATTCATTTTTTACAGTTTTTATTCCTATAATCTAACTAAGATTCAAATGTATTCCCCAACAGCAAATAGTGCAACTGTAAAACAATTTTAAAAAAATCAATCCACTTAATTTTCTGGTCTGTGATTTTTATTCTTTTTCGCTGTAGAGAACACATGCATACATGCTAAATCCATTTTCATCATATAATTTGAGAAGATCTCAAGACTGTAAAAAGACAATATATTTATAGCTGTTACAGAAAAAAAAGTAGGGCTAGGAATCAAAACAATGGTATGTTTAGTATATCTACAAAAAGTAATTTAATTATCTGTTAGGTTTTATAATCTGCCAGTATACTAACTGAATTACCAGTTTTTACATAGAAACTTGCTAAAATGATAAAAGCATCAGCATCATTAACATTTTTTTCCTTATCCAAAAGTTACCACATTTTTAATTACAATATGCTATTTTCTATCATAAAGAGTAATAAAAAACAAGACAGGTTACAGGTTATTTTTCAATTCCCCCATGAGTAAACTCTTTCAGGATACAACTAATTAGTAAAACAACAACTCAATATTACTACAGAATTTATATGGAATTTAAAATGCTAATATCTCATTTTAAACTATCATTTGTCTTTAATTATTGTATTTTATTTTTATTGTAAATTACTGATCATATAACTATAATAGTTTTATTTAGTTATTAAAAATAAACACTAAATTTATCTATTAAATACTATTCAAATTTTCACAAACATATTTGATATAGGCAAAACTTCTTATTAAAAAGAATGTTTGGGATGGAATTGAAATTCTGGTTATAAAAAGCACCATTTCATTTAGAGAAAAGACAAATTAATTAGTTTCACTATAAAATTACTGAAAAACATAAGCTTCAGATATAGTTGAAGGTCAAGTGCAAGAAGTCTTACACCAATTGAGATTTGAAAGTGTAAACCTCAAGTAATTAACAGTAATACAATGGCTAATCAAAACAAATTTTATTGTTGTGCTTCACTAATAATATAGAAAACCAAGTTAACTATTCACATATGTATCTATGATTTTTATGAAAGAATGAATCACATTTTTGTGATGTAAAGGAGAAATAAGATTCAGAATGAATTTATGTTACCTCTTATTTTTTGCTAAGGGCAAATATCAACTCTAAAATTTTGCAACTTTACAAAATAAGGTCAAAATTTAAGAAATTTTTAAGAGAATAAATAAAAACTTGCACAAGGTATTAATTAAAATCACATATTTTTTTAATACTAAATGAATTACTGATAATAGGATATGGTAAGACCTAATTTTGTTTGTGTTGTTATATTACTTGATAGTCAAAAATAGAAATGCATGCAATAATAAATATTATTTTTTATTTACTGTTTTACAGTTATATTGAGCTATTTCTTCTTTGCTTGCAAACCTGCTCCAGCATTAAATTTAAAAAATATAATATCACCATCTTCAACAACATAGTTCCTTCCTTGTTGTCGATATTTTCCTGCTGCCTATAAAGAGTTCAAATCATTACATGCCCTGATGCTCCAGTAACATGAAAAATTATCTAATTTTGTCTCATAAAATACAAAATGAAATAACTATTGTATTGTAGGACTATTGTTGAATGGACTACATACTGATTCTATTATATCAAATTATGATAAATTTTTAAGTATTTAATTTAACCAATGACAAAAATACAAACTTGAAGAAGTTTTTTGCATTTTTTCGAACTTTGGTGGAGACTGCAAACATAAAGTGGGTGACATAGCATGTAATGAAATATGTGTAAATGAGAAAGAGTAAACTCATGATCTGAATATTGTTTTTTTTTTTTTTTTTTGCAAAGACAAACTGCTAATAACTTATTGATATGATATGAACAATCGCATGACTGATAAAAATAACAGGCACATAAAATAATTTGAGAAGTATGTGATGGATGTATCTGCTGAGCAAGTGTTAAATAATAATGAATTATTTAAGTTTCCATTTTTCTTTAAAAAAAGTTTTTTAACAGTACACAAAAGATTCTTAAATAATTAATTAGTTTAAAGAATCTGGCTCTGCTATCTACAAATAAGATATCAAAGTGCAGAATAGTAAATTAAAGTTTCATTAAAACATTAAGAAAGTGCAATGGTGAGATATTTTTCCAAATCTACTGCTATTCAATATTATGCAAATATAATTTTCAAATTTTACACACACATCTTTACATTCAATTTAAATTAGAGATGTAACGAATATTCGACAACTATTCAGTATTCGGCCCTTTTGCGAAATATTCGGCTGACCGAATACTAAGCAGATATTAGGCTGAATATTTTCAAGATAATAATTTTTTTATATACACTATTAAATAATAAAACAAAAATATTTCAGAATTATATTTCATTGCATTTTTTATTCAAAAAAAATCCCCTAACATTTACTCAGTTTTAAGTTACATAGTACGAAAATGTAATTAATAACCTTACAGTCATTTATCATTGTAAAGCCTGCAATTATGATTCAAGATTAATCTTGCCCTCTTGCCAAATGCTAAACAGATATTTGGCCGAATAAATTCAGAATAATATTTTTTAAAATATATATATTTAATAAAGAATATTGCAGAATTGCATTTCAATACACTTATTATCAAAAAATCTCCAAACATTTATTCAATTTTAAGGGGGAGAGTAAGCATTATCAGGTTAAATAACTTTTAACCCTTTAACTGTGGGTGGTTTATAAACCATATATAAGAAAGTACCTGCAGTTGATGCGTTAAAGAAAAGGAGAAATGTTTTACTGGGTGATAAGTAGAAGTGAAGAAGAATTACTATATTTTAAAGGAAATGACTTAATATTCTGACTTGGAGAAAAGAAATTTGTTATAGTTAAGTGAAAGACATAAAGGATGACAAGCAAGTTTTTAATTTTTTTAAGGTTTTAATAAATTTTCTAGAAAAATAAAAATCTTAAAAATATAATCTAATGTATCTATAGATAAAATTATACTATTATAATTTATTTAGATTTGTGAAAGCCATATTGCCTTATTCTTAGAATTAAAGTGTTTAAAATATACTCCAAAAATACATCAAGATGTTATGTTCAATAAAATCAATAAAAAATAATAATAAGATCAATTTTATTAATCTTTAATTTTTATTTAAAATTCGAGGAATATTTTATTTACCATCAAAAATGTAATGTTTTTAAAAAGTAGATATTCGGTCGCCGAATATTCAGTATTTGGCCAAATAACTATTTGTTACATCCCTAATTTAAACTACAAGATTACACTGAACACAACTTTTCTATGAACAAACACTTCATCTGAATATTGAAGAATACTTTAAATAAATATTGGTTCAAACAGAACTAAAAGAAGTTGATTTTGCCCTACTCTCAACAATTTTTTTAGAGAACTTCCTTTATTTTTATTCTAAAAATCCAAAGTTGATTGCCTTTTTTTTGTTGATAAGTTGACAACTGATCCAATATTACCCAGATTTTTAAGAACAAAATACCAAAAACTATAAAAGCAGCCCTTCCCTTTTAGTTTACAGCAAATGAAGACAAAAAACAAATTACAATTATTTAGAATAGAAAATCTTAAAAGAAAGTGTCTGTTTCTATTAAAAAAATTAACTTATCAAATAAAATAATGCAAGAATTCAAACTAATATGTACTACAATAATCATTATTAAAATTAAAAAATTAAATAATACACTTTATCTTGACTAATTTTTTAAACAGACGAGTAACAATCAGATCACATACTTTTAAGGCTGCTTCAGATCCTTCTTCTTTGAAGTCGTCAAATTTCATAACCTCAGCCATTATGAATCCTTTTTCAAAATCTGTATGAATTCTGCCAGCAGCCTGTGGGGCTTTAGTCGCTTTCTGAAATTTTTAAGAGGGAATATTTAGAATACTTAAAATTTAAAAGAAAATTATAATGCAATTACTGCGTTTATATTAAACTTGCTAATAACCCGACATTGCTCGTTATCCAAATCAGGGTTCGTACACATTTCCTTAAAAGAAAATCAAGGACTTTTAAGGACTGAAAAAAAACCAAAAAATAAGGACCTCTAAATTGAATGATTAACGAATTGTTGCATGCATTTTTAAATAAAATCTCATTTTTGCAAATTCAACCTATTAGATGATAAATTATAATATAAAACATAGAAGATACATTACAAATTTAACACAACAAAACTCCTAAAAATACGAGTTAATAAATTGACGAAAAAACCCCCCATGAAACTGGTAATCAAATTAAATATCTTTTAATTCCAAACTTCTTTCATTTAATTTTACATCCAAGGTATTTATTTTAATTTCTTTTTCAGAAATTGTTTTTCTTAGTTCATGCGATTGAATAAATAAATTTATGTCCTTTGACTTTTCAGCCTCATTAGCTAAATCATTTGCTTTCTCATTTGTTTGGTGCATGTCCGTTTGGAGGAACATTTTCTTTTGTTTTAAAAAATCTATTTCTTCCTCTAGAGCTTTCGTTTCAGTTGTTTTGTTTCAGTCTTTTCTTTGGATCTTTCACTTTCTAAATACTGCATGTATTTAGCGCTGAGGTGGCAGCCGTCCTCATTTCTTTAGTGATTTTTAAGTCATAAATAGCCCCAGACAGCTTAATAAATTCATGATTTACACGCTGAAAAATATATGAAGCATCTTTTAAATTTTCTATTTCCAGGGCCTTGTTCGCCGAAAAACCTCATTGTCCATGTGACAGTATTAATACCATTTTGATAATCTTCCAAACTTTTTCATAATGATTATTGCTAAAATAAATTTGCAAAAAATTATCAAGGGAATCACTCTTTGGATTGAAAGAAATAAATTCAAATGAATTTGGCTTTACAATATTTAACAGAAAATCTGCATAGAGTAACAATATTTCGTCGCAATCTTTTCCCAAAATACGTTTATTTTGCGACAATGCAATCAATACCTTTTTCATTTTTTCCTTTGCTTTTTCGGGATATCCAGCCATTACTCGCGGATCAATGCAAATCGCAGGTCTTACTAGTGCGTAATTCACAGGACATTTCTGCATGAAATGTTTTATCATTGTTATGATGTGTTTCCGACTATCCTGTCTGAGTGTGAAAACATCCTTGTCTGCTAATTCCTTATTTTTTTATCTTTTCTTTATTAGTTGCTCTGCAGCAAATCCTAAATACACTTAACTTTTATCATTATATAAGTTTGGGTCACTGAAGTTGAATTGCATAAAATCTCAGGTTTCTCAATTCTTTCATTCTCTGGTTTCAAAATTTTGAATGCAATCATTAACAAGTTTTAAAAACATCACTGGCAAAAAAAGGAAGTAAAGGTTTATCACTTTGATACTGTTCTAAAAATGGTAACAGCACATTTGACAATCATTCCTATGGAACCATGGACCAATAAAGGCCATCTGTAACTCCTCCCTTATTTCCCAAAGTGTATGCGATGGATATAGATTCATAGAACGCGAGCAGTGTCGTCCCCCCACCCCCACCGCATTCCGCGAGAGCCACGTCGACCGAGATTAGAGCCGCCGAGAAGAAGGAATTAGAAAAACGATAATCGGTGAAATTTAAAATTTTTTAATAATGGCAGAGTAAAAAGTATTAAAAAGTAAAAGTCTAGAAAGACTTTCACGGACTTTTTAAAAATGGGACATAAAAATAAGGATTTGTAAGGACTTTTATGGACTAAATGTAAAAATAAGGACTTTTAAGGACGTGTACGAACCCTGCAAATGTTTTCATATGCTCCTCTGTTTCTTTCTCTACAAACATAAATCTCCTTTGAATACTTTCTTTTTGAATTAAAACTTTCAAATCTAGCCTTTTTATTACCTTATAACAGTATGTTTGAAAGAAAAGGAGAGATGTTCTGAAAAAGAACATTTATTTTAAACAATTTTTTTTTTTACAATAACTAATACAATTTTAAAAATGTTGCGAAAAATATACTTTGCAAAATAAAATCTCAAAAGAGAGAGAAAATACAAGAAATAATAAGCTAAAACACTGAAGCATGACATTTCGTCTCGCATGCATGTCAAAAATAATGGGGGAAAAATCGTTATCAGAAGAAAGATGTTTCTGAAAACTTTAAAAAATCGTTAAAAATCAAGAAAATTACACAGCAGCTTCAAATTACTCTAATTACAATGGGGATATTCTGGACTTCACAACAATATAAAAATTACGGTTCTCAGAGAAGAATATATGCAGAAAATTTGTGAAAATAGGCAAAAAATCTGCAAATTTATCACTTAAAATTATATAAATAAAAAATCAGTTCAAATTCTTATGTATTTTTTATGGCATTAGCTCCCACTTGCACTAATCCAGGATTGTGTCAAATTTGGTCCTGGTATGTAAAACGGTCTGGGCGTGCATCGAGAACAACAACAACAAAAAAAAGCAAACATACATACATAAACAGAAAATAAGCTCTTTTATATATTTAGATAACACATATATTGTGAATAAGTTATTTCTGGAACACAGGAGAAAAAAAACCCTAATATTTTGGGCACTTTGTGAACTTTACTTCAAGTAAATATGTTATTTACAATTTGTCTTAATTATTGTATGAGAACAGATATTAAAAAAATCATTTGTATGACAGTGATAATAACAATAAAGGCAACCGGAGAAAAAATTAAGATACTCGTCTAGAAAAACTTGCAGTAGGCAAATAAAATAAAAAATACAGCAGGAACAATAAGAAATATAATATTAATACAAGGAAAAATCTCTACATGAATAGCATTAGTGTGCAAAGAAGATGGTATGTAAAAAGCAATGATACAAAATTATACACTATCAGAAAAGAATGTTATGAACCAAGAGGAAAAAAAATCTGTTATTTTAACATTATAAAATAAGATATAAAAATGTTCGGAACACATTAGAAAATTTCTAGTGAAATAAAAATTCTTTAAGCAGATTTCAATGTATAGTGTCTTTTGAAAAAAAAAAAAAAATTAACATAAAACTGTATTCAATTGCTCATGGTAATCTGATTCTAGAAAATTCACATGGAGAAAGTTGTTGACATTGTCTTCAATGCCCAATCTTCTTTTTTTATTATTTGAAATACTCAGCAATTATATAACTGGCAATTTCACTCATTACTTAGTATTACTACAATTTTTTTGGTTGAAATTTGAACACGCCTGGGGGTGCTCTTGGGAGACAAAGAACAGTATAAAATTCTAAAAGCTGCCTACTAATGACCTTCTTTTATAATGAACAGAATTTTATAAAATAAAAAAAAAAAAAAATGCCATAATTCAAAGAAGATACAATTTTTATTAATGTTCGGTAATTTAAAATTATATTAATAAAAAACAGAATTCAAACAAAACTGATAAAACTTTAAATTTTCAGTTTGAGCTGGGCCCTGGATATGGAGGTTCATCCACTTTCTCAGCAACAATGGATGTAAACAATGAATTTTCTTTCATTGGTGGAATGATATCAGCTTTTTTTAATGAGTCAGATTTTCCCTATTACAACCAAATTCCTCTCTTGATGCATTCGCTGGTGTGTATTTGGACAGTTTGAAGATCCAGACACTAGACTGGAGGAAATCCAGATGTATGGTAACCCTAGCATTATTCAATATAATGGTTTAGTAATTTCTATTCCAGATATACGAAAAAAATCATGGAGAAAAATATGTACTGAATAAATTCAATCATCGAATTTAAATAATAATAAAAAAGCTGATCAAAAAATTTTAAGAAGCAATGCAGATTTCTAACCTTTACCAACAAGCAATGAGCGAGCTAAGTGAACTTGCATCTGATTTGTTTATTGATATAGCTTAATGGGGGAATTTGAATATCATGTGAATACAACACATTGCACCAAAGTCATACAGTATATGTATCTAAGAAGTGTCTTTCATTAAAATAATTTCCATTTATTCATGGAGTATGTGCATTATCACCAGAAGAACAAGGAACACTAGCATTTATGAAATATTCAATAAAGTATTCAAAGTTGGATTCAATGCAAAATATTTAAATTATATTTATCTTCACCATCAATATAATAAGCAATTTTATTTTTAACACCCATTTAAAATGCATGCAGAAAATATCAGCAACTAATTACTAATAAATTTTATTTCATAACCCAGTGACAATCACATTTTATCTCGCCCTCCTACCAAGAGATGGCACTGCAAAGACTTTTCGCTATCAGAAGGAGGATGAACAGAGTCTCCTGACTGTTCGTGCAAGAAGGATCGTTTTTTCCCTCTCACTGGGATCGGTCGGACAAATCTCGGCATGCGTAGCGAGTTGAATAATGTAACATGTCAGTTGATGTAATCTTAATTAATCCAGAATTATTTTATGTGCAAAATGTGAGAAAAATAAATTTAATTTAACTATGGCCCAGCTTTATTTTAACCGTCCATTTCACTTCCTGTGAGCTAGCCGGAAATGTCGATTAAAACCCCGAGAATAAAGCTAGATATTTTTGTAGTGAAAACTTTCTTTACTGGACAGATAAATTATTCTGATTATGATCTACAAAGCTTAACATTTTTAAATGTCATTTGTTCAATTCTGCAGATAGAATGAAAGTTTTTTTTTGCTTTAGACAGAAAAAAAAAAAAATACTACACGAGATTTGTTTTAGAATTTTCACAACTTTTTAATCAAGAATCTTTTGAAAAGCTAAAGCATTAATCTAACAAATAGTTCATTTCTTTGTTCTCAGTAATTAGCTATCTACAATCTACGAATGGAGTATATTATGTTCTGGAGGACAATATATAATACACTGATTTCCATAAATTAAAATATACTGGTGTCTATAAATTAAAGGACAGCAATATTTTGCATGAAAAATAAGTTGGAAGAGTTTTATGTTACTAAAGCACAAATATAAAAAACAAATCTAAAGCAAAAATATTATGTAAAAAGTATCAAATTTATAAGGATATAAAGAAAATACAGTATACAATTTGAAAACAAACCAATTTATGGTTTTTGGAGAGATAAGTAAAACTATCATCAGAATGGGAGTACAGTTTCTATAATGAAACCTTAGTAATGTTTGTGTTCACTTCTTGTTGTAATGCATGCATAACATCGGTTGTGCATATGCTTGACCAAGATCATGTCTGGAGAATTTGAAGTAAATTCTGACACTCCTGTTTAAGTGGCACAACAAGGTTTGGTGACTTCACCAAAATAGGGGTGAAGTGAAAAAATGGACAGGGAGATATTTAGATTTTACTCAGCCCTTACTAATAATCTGACTGGCCTGTTTCGTAGGACGTGTTATTGGGTAATAATTCCTCTTTTTCTGCTACTCGGTCACAAAATTTAATAACATAGTATAAAATCTTACTACCACTCCTGAAAACTTTACTGCCACTGCCATACAACACGAAAATGAATATTCACATAAGAAAAAAACCAAAAAAATGATAAAAATATGCCTAACCACACAAAGGTTACAACATAACAAAGAACTTTGGAAAAACTCTCATCTTAAGAACTAATTGTCATTCCTTTCTGTAGTAAAACCATCCAAAAGTGCTAGTTGTGACTATTTGAAATGAATAGTAAATGGTGATGAATGTGGCTGCCACGTATCTCCAAAGAGCATCCCATGCATGCTGTATGGAATTAAGGTCAGGTGAATATGCAGGCGACTTCCTTTGATGCATCTTTTCACATACAAGAAGAACATCAATATACGCCTCATGATGACAGTGGGCATTATCATCAATGAAGAAAATTGTGTACAAGAGACACTAAAATATCCCGGCAATAAATTTGTATATGCAAGTTCCTCTTTTCAAAAGGTAAAGAAACCCATTCAACAATATACTTTCAAAGACCATAACACTGTCACCTTTGTAATGGTCAGCTTTCAAGATGTTGGTGGAAGAATAGGCAATCCTGGATTCATGTATTGGTGCCTTGAATCGGACAATAAACAAAATCTGCTTTCATGTGTGAACAGTACATTTTACCACTGCCACTGATCAGTTCATTTGATACCACTCATTACTTCTTCCTTTTGTTGGAAAAATTCAACAGAACACATCCAACTGGCAAACAAACTAACATGGTTTAATCTCTCACCATCTGTGGAGCCCATGCTTGTCTATACCCTGTGTATCAATTTGATTATCCAAAGGTTTTTTTCAAGTTTTATCTCTGTATAACAATCCTCAATGTAGCAATTTTCGCTGGTCAACCAGAACTACAACATCTAGTAACTGTTTCAATTTCATAAAATCTTTTCCATAACCATGCAATAACGCTTTTGCAATTCCAAACTCATAAGTTACATTTCTTATTGACTGCCTTCTTCAAATTTACCCACATTATTTCAGAGGATAAAATCATATACATGTATTCTTTGATTTATACCATTTGCTATAACACGAGAAATACATAAATCATGTGCATATCACATATACAATATCTTTTTTTTCACATTGCTCTGCTTCACTTATTATCCTCTTAACATTACTTAGATGCCTGTCATGCGATTCAAAATATTTACATTTTTATCAACCAATCAGTAAAAGGTATTTCCCATACTGAGTAATTATGTTAGCTTCCTTTGGTCACTCACAATTTATTTTTGTATATGAAAATAAGCATTTTATGTTTGTCCCTTACTTTATGGACACTAGTATATATTCTGTAGCGATTAACAGACAATGCCCTCGATTAAACATCTTCTCTTGATTAATTTATCCTTGAGTACTTACATTATCTACACAAATGCTATTTCTAAACTGAAGTAGCACAATTAAGGAAGAATTTCAGAAACAAAACATTTACCGTTTATGTAATTCACCATACATATTCTGCTTTTAAATGTTAATACCAATAATCACCTAAAAATAAGAATTTCATGCATCAGATAAAATACATGCTTACCTGGATAGTCCATGCTTTCACTTCATCTTTTCCAGAAGTGAAAAAATAACAAAGTTGTAGTGCCTTGTAACCAGTCACAATGATCTTTTCTAAATTGCTAAAAGGAAATTAATTGTTATTAATATAAAATGATTATGAATAGTAAGAAATACAACATGAAATAAAGAATTTTATGAAATTTATTTAATATATGGTTAATTATTTAAAAATCTTTCAGAAAGTTTTTGAATGCTATTAAAACTGTTATAATAATTTTGATGTGCATAATGTGTAACTAAATCATTTTATTGAATATATTTATCAAGCTTCCTTCTACACCAGATGATATTAAAAATTAACATGTAATAAATACAGAATTTTAAATATTACAAAACGTCCAACTAAGCCATCTACTACTTAATAGCCACTTAACTTTCATGAAGCTCTGGTGAAAATATGCTAGAATATATTTACATAAACATAAAATACATTATTTTTAAATTATTGGTGTCTAGTGTCCAATTTATAGGACAGCTACATTTCACTTGCGTGGCTAAACTGATGCATCTTTTTTGCTTTGTCTAACAAATCGGTATGTATTTCCAAACCCTTAAACAAGTTTCAACTGGCAATTATCACCCATTAGCCAGATTTTAAAAATCCAAGTATTATTATTTTAAAGCATTCTTTTCCCTTTGATTTATTTTTGAAGTAATGCAAGGAATCCAAAAGTAATCTTAATTCATTTGATATTTTGCTATATTTAAAAAAATCTTTAATATATATCTATAAATTTTTTTTAAAGCATGATTTTCTACTGAAAAACCATACCAAAATAAATAGAAATCTTTATTTTTAATTTAAAAGAATTTTACAGAAATTTATGCTTTAAATTAAGTTGGATATTAACAGGTTAATCTAAATGCAGTAATATTAATTCTGATCTGTTCATATCTAGCATTTATGTAAAAAGATAGATTTGACATGGAATACCCATAAATTTTCCATACATCACAAACTGCATCCCTTCCTACTTTGAAATTTGTTTATTACCCATGCTTTTAGAATATATCACACAAAGCAAACAAATGTCTTTGTCCATTTTCTAACCGGTTTTCATGAAGATGCACAAATTCATATGGTTTGTTTAGATTGTATGGTTTTATAAAAAAAAAAAAAATGTCTGAATAACAGAAACTACTGGAAATTTCTTTCACTTTTATTTAACACACACACACTGACTGTTGCTTTGTTACAAAACATTTCTCCATAATATTAAATACTAGGAAAGCACAATCTTTCAGTTACTTGGATGAATATTTTACAAATAAAAATATAGAAGAGAGAAGTCAGTGACTTCTAAAGCACTTTTTCTGCACTTTTACAAAGACTTTTTTTTATTCAAATTCAGCAGCAAAGGAATATCAACACAAATATAATAATGCACTTGGTTTATGTCTCAAAAAAAATAATTAACCATCACGATGCAAAAACAGATGTCTAAAAGTAACCTAATTAATTACCTGTTTGCTCCAACTTCTTTCATATATTTCTCTTTTTCTTCAGGTTCCATTTCAGACAATTTGAGTTCAAATGCCCCACTGAAGGGTATTATTGAGGCTTTGGGATCATTTTTATCAACCCATTCTTTGATTTTTGGTAACCTAAAATTAAGCAAACATATTACATATGTGGTTGAACTCAAATCTGATATATGAAGATACAGCAAATACTTCATGATTATATTCCAAACAAAAAGAGTATTAAAACATTGTAATCAAAGAATGGTAAAATTATTTTCAAACTATCAAATTAAAATTGAATTACCACAATCAAGAAGTTTTTATACTCTCAACCCTTTTTGTTTTAATAAATAACACTATGAAAGACTGATGTCACTGACAAATGAATAAAAAATATATATAGTTAAAACTATCTCAACTATTTTTTCAAAAGTTTATGTAAAACAGTAATGATTTCTAACTCAAAATATTTAGATAATTCATTAGTAAATACAATAAAAACTGTTTATAATGATAATGTAGGGACCTAAGAAAAATACTAAAATGTACTAATATGTGCATTAGTATACTACGTGTAAATAATAGTAATACTACATGTACTAATATGCTAGCTAATTTTATTGTGTTTACTGATTCATCTTACAAATACTTGCTGATATGGAATTGTATTTTACAAACTTTATATTAATTAAGCTTTTTTAAGAACTTCAAAGAGAAAATTTTAGTTAACTTTTTTTACTAAAAATACAAGTACGCATAAAAGGAGGCCTAAGCATAATTTTATTTCATACTAATACCAATGTTTTACGCCCCACCATCATATAATCAAGACTTTAATCCATCAAGAATGAACTTCAAGGAATGAGTGGTTGGTCTGAAGTCTTAACAACTAATGAATAGGTTCGACAATGCCCATCCAAAGACAGAAGCTACAAACATCAGTACACATTCCAATCACTTCCTCCTTCTCGATCTGTCTACTACAAAAGTCTTCAGTTTCTAGCCCCCTTTCCCCAATTCCTCTGTTACCTTACATTCTGGACCATGGGGTGACCTTTTCCAAGGGGAAAAAAAAGGGGGGATTAAATTGTACCTGCCTTTCAAATAGGTAAAATTATAGCTATAGACAGGTACATCTAAAATGTGATTATCGTTGCAAGCAGGTTCAAAATACATTGAGTAAATAGGAATTCTGTTGGGATCAATGGAAATAATGTTATAGGCAGGTTCATTATAGACAATATTGGTATAAAGAGGTTTCACTGTATCATACATTGCCTCAGATATAGCTGCTATTTTTGCCCCAAAGCACTTACGACAGTGAAATATTTTACACAATCAAAATCTTCTAACAAATAATTTACAAAATATACTGTAAGGCAAGCATGTCAAATTCACAGTCTACATGAAGAACACAACAAATATCTTTGTTGTCCAGCAAATGCAACAGTATGCAATGAAAGAAAAATGACAGATCTCTAATTGTCATGTATTTCTGTAGAGATCTTGCAAGAAATACAACATTTATCCCCAATCAATAACAATGAACATTTCAGCAGCCAATAATACGTACTACATCATTTTCCTAGTACTTGCTGGGTGACAAACTGAAATATTTCGCTTTCAGGCTACAAGAAAAATTACATTTTACTTATCCATCTGTATAGTTATTCTGTTAGATCACTTAATTTTTGAGGATAAAAATCGTTATAAATATTGTGATAATGATCATTAATTTGTGTCAGGTCTCTGTATTCATAGTGTTTTTGCAAAAAGCAACTGGCAGCAAAACTAAATGAAAAATGGCTGACGAACACTGAAATTTCGAAGAAAAAATTAGAGAAACAGTTTTTCTTGTCTAAAGTAAAAGGCTCTATTATCTACTTGATTTGTAATGATTCTATTAAAGAAATGAAGTTCTACGGCATTGAACATTACTGTGAACATAAATAAAAATATAAGAATTAGCGAGACAAAAGAAGTTCAAAAGTGTAAGGGGAAAAAAAAATAAATTAAAAAAAAAAAACACTGTTCATGTTTGCTAAAGAATTAATTTTAAGAAAGTTAAGAAATGCATGTAGAGCAATTGCATGAGAGAGCTAAAACTTGAAACTTGTTTTTAAAATAAAATGATCATCAATGTAAAAAAAGCCTTTTCATTACAGCAATAAGTCATATTCTTACTGACATATTAATAGTGCTGAATTTTAACAGCTTGCATTCTTGGAGTTTGAGAAATTTATTATATGAAATCCTTTGTGTTCAGAAAATTTCTTCATAAACTAAATACAGTGGCCCCCCCCCCCCATATATTGAACTTCCATACATCGGAAATATCTATATATCAAACCTTTTTCAGGAATCTTAAGGTTTTCAATAGAAAAACAGTTTCTGTGAACTGAATAAAACTTCTATATATGAAACAAAAATCATGCATACCTATTGCAGTGAAAAAGTGATCACTGATTTCATTCATTAGAAGGAATATAAATTAAATAAGAGAAAAAACTGCTTGTTTTTTTTTACTTCAATAAAAATTCTCAGAAATATGGAAAGTCATATACAAAAACAAACAAGAAACACTTGCTGGTGTGTCATATGTTTCTCTTAGCTTCTGTTCTATGAATCCCTTTCCACCATCGGAGTGAAATTTTTACTTTGAATTCAGTTTAGATTTCTTGTAGTGAGTATGGACTATAAACACAAATCATTAAGGGTGAAAGAGAAGTTCAGCTTAATAAAAGACACACAAAGCAAGGTGGAAAATAAAGAAGCAGCAAAAAAGTACGAATTTTCGACAAGTACAGTCTCAACTTTGAAAAATCATGATTAATGGGGGAGATCAGAAATGCGTTGAGGGAGATCTGAAATGATTTAAATCCTTAAAATTTGTTACAGTTGATGAAGCAGTATTGAGTATGTAGTAGTAAGAAAATGATGAAACATGTATAATATGTATTTCTGTATGTTGAATTTCCCCCCAGAAATCTTGAAGTTCAATATATAGAGGTTTGACTGTAGTTTGTGTAGTATGTTTGAACAACAAATATATATTTTACATTTAATTTCTTTGACGATAATGACTCTCAAACAGAGCATTTTTAATATATCATTTCCTCACCAGAGAAAAAGTAGATTACATAGAAAGAATAAAAGCATGGTGTAGTAGTTCAATGCCCCTTTTGCTTATAAGAAATGAAAAATGGCTGTTAAATTTAACCTGAGTACGAAATTTAAGTCTCAAAAAAGTTTATTTTTTCAATGATATTCTATTTCAAAAAGAATTATAACTTGATATATTACTTCATAAATTGTTAAGAATTCATTAACAGAAACAAAGAAACGTTCATGCTAAGAAAATTTTCAGATGGCAATGTAGTAAAAACAGGACCTTATGCGAAAATGACAGAGAAAGGGAATCAAAATATGTTTTAAATCAGTTGAGATCCATACAACTTTTACACATGGTTCCATATGTGATGATCTTACAAGATAGTGCAGAATAGTTTGCAGCATGTTAAATCATAAATTTCTTTTAAAAAATAATAAAAATAAAACTGACTTCTTGAAAAATGTCTTTCATAAACAAAAATGATGAATTCATATCAGAATATTCAACTCACCACTTATTTTTCTTCTTAATGTAATCTTTTTCTGCTAGATTGACTAAATATATCATAGGCTTAGATGTTAGGAAAAGATGCTTATTCAGCACTTCAATCTAAGAGAAAATAAAATTAAATTGAATTAGGAGAAACAAACCCATTGTTAAGAAATAATCACTTTTAATTTAAATACAAGATAAAAATTAAAAAAAAAAAAAATACATAACTTCTACTTTACAGAAAAACAGCAGAAATAAATTATGGGGTTCAATATATTGCAAATATTAAATGAAAATAATTTTTATACTTAATTCAATTCTATGATAAGATAATCATATCAAGAATATTTCTGACAGATTACAATATCTTAAATATTTGATTTTACTAACCTCATTAGCATTCCAATCAGCAAATCGTATATGCTTTTTTTCCTCACAAATCAATTGTTTGATTTTGCAAAGGATATCCTGATTGAGAAAAGAGTATAACATCATTATTGTATACTAATTTATCATTTTAAATTATTCAACTATTTTATCCTTAAAAAAGTATTTATCTAAAGAACATTCTTCAGAGTTCACGTGAAAATATCTAATAAATATTTCAAACATTTCATTGATAAAATTTTTTAAAGAGCAATAGTAGCATTCATACTAAAATGCATTAGTAAAACTTTACATCCCTTAAAGAAAATCTATATATTTATTACTAATGGTCAATTTCATTAATAACAGAACAAGAGTAAAATTTAAAAACACTTAAATTTTTATGTGATTTTAGAAAGAGACTGCATGACAAATTCGCCTGTGTTTTAAATTGTTATAATTTAATTTGAATATGCACTTTAGCAAAACTGTTGCATGACCGTTTTCCAAATCTACAATCTAGGCTAAACATTTGTATCATATAGAAGAAAAATTTTTTTTCTCTTATAATTTTTTTTATAAGAGTAGAAAAATCTCCACAGAGGACGAAAATTGTCTAGTAATCTCTGTCCACACAATTACTAAAAGGTCATGAGAAACTTCTATCTTCTGCTGGTTTCAAATCATACTAGACTAAATGGAAGTTGTTTTTCCTTAGAATTAAGGATAAATCCATAATGAAGAAACCTGACCAATCCACAGTGGATATGTGGGCAATTTACAAACATTTGAGTAAAAGCGTGCTAAGACAAGACAAATCAAGCAGATAAGCAACCGGCATTTAGGCCCACCGACTCTTACAATTTCCAACAACATTAAGAAAATATATAAAAATTTAAGTTCAATAAATGAGAAAGTATGAAATCTAATAATATACTGATCATTCTTAGATGCAGAAACAACTTCATGCTTTTGCGGATGTGCCAGGCAGAGCTGATTTCACCAAACTAGGAGTGAAGCGAAAAACGAAAGGGGAGATGTTTACATTTTACTTAGCAGTATATAGAAACATTTTATTTTCACTTATTGATTTGTTGTAAAAACCAACACAAAAAAAACCCTAATCAAATGAAGGTCATGACCTACCAAAGAATTATGGAAAAGTGCTCATCTTACTCCTTGTCTGTCACCCCTTTCCATAGCAAAATCGTCCAAAATTACTAGTCTCGGGTTTTTTAAACGAACAGTAACAGAATTTAGAAAATACAACAAGTCATATTTATCCACAGTTCTGTTTAGAACTTTGTATAAATTAGACTCAAGGAATTACTCCACCCATGCATGGGCTAAGTGAAGTCAAAATGACTTGAGACCGATGAAACACTTGAGGAAAAAAAGAATAAGTAATCAGACTATATAAAAGGATAAACACGACTTAAAATTCAAAGAACAGTGATATGGTATTAATTAAAGAGTCAAATTTCTACAATGGTTGATGGATTCACAAAGAGTGTTGAGGTCATAAAAGCACATTGGTTAAATAGTAAAATTTTTGTAGAAGTTTATAAAATAAAGAACACTTCAAAGCAATTGTGTGACTTATAAAATCTTATCTTATACAGTCTTTATTATTAGTAGAGATGATTTTGTGGCAGCTATTGAATTCTGAGAACTTATAACTTGATACCCATGCCTGACAAATCAAAATATGGTAAAAAATAAAAAAAAATTAAGCAAAGAGAGGAAATTATTTCAAGACAATAGAACTAAACATAAATGGGAAAGAAGATAATTTTATTGATACCATGCATATTCAAACTTTTAAAGATATTCAGGAATTAAAGTCAAGGTGTGAATACCAATGAACACTATGATAGATCATTCTATACTTTAAGAAACAAAGGCAGCGCACAGTAAAATTCTGATCTTTAAGAATTTGACAAAGAAAACTTCAAAACAAATGAATAAGAAAATATATATATATGGAATAAAATATAGCTTTCAAAAACATATAAAATTAAATAAACATTCAAAATCAAGGCAAAAATCGAATAAAATGCATTATTAAAATTACCTTAATATATTTAGCATTCTAAAGATATCCAAATCTAAAATTCACCTTAGAAAAGATAACCATAAGTATGAAATGTTGGTAACCAATGTTATGTAGTTTGTAAGAACATTTGATGCAACATATATTTGTTTGATGAAACTCGCATACAAGATTAAAAATTTAAAAGAAATATTTCTAAAGAATAGCTACACACATATTCAGGTTTAGCCTTTTTGTCACCTCCTCTAAGGACAGTTCTTTCCATTTTGTCAACAATTTGAACCAAGTATTCTTCATCTTTTAACCTTAATTCTTCATTAATAATTTCAATGTCTCGAACAGGATTGACATCACCTTCAACATGAGATACATCTTCATCCTCAAAACATCCTAGAGGAGGAAAAAAATCATAAATTTTAATGGTCTAATTTATATTTATAGACACAAGTTAAAATTTAATGCGTTGCAAGATAAAAGCATTTTTTTTATCACGGTTATTTGTAATATATCAACGTATTTTAAGCATGTGCTCCCTTCATAATATGAAAGCTTTTTTCTTTATAAATCTACTACCATCTTTTATTTTTCCTTCATGACAACAAAATATGAAAATAATCAATTCATATTTTATAACATAATTCAGGTAATAGAAAATAAAAAGGTGTTAAAGAGATTAAGAAACAGCTTCAAAATAGGCAAATATATACAGTTTCTTTCAGTAACTAAATGTTTCAGGATAGTTTTAGAACATAAGTTTCAACTTATATTTATTTTTACAAGAAGAGCACTATAAGTTTAAATAAATTAAATTAGAATTTACCAAGTATATTTATTCAAAATAAATATACTTTTAAACACATGGAGTATTTACAAAAATACACGCTTCACATTCTTTTGCAATGTTTGATACCTATTCCAGTTCTGTATATCAAATGGAATGTAAAAAACCTTTGTCCTCTTAACCTTCTGAGAGGAGCACTGTATAAAATTTTTTTTCTGCTTTAACCCCTTCGGGACGAGCGCCGCATATATGCGTTGGGCTTTTGGAATAAAATATTTTCTATCAGATGGCGTTACTATTCCATGTTTCTTTCAAAAGATTGGTCCTGTACAATAATATGTCTATCTCTGAGGTCAGATTGTAGTCAGTCACGTGTCTGTGAATCATTGGATTTTCGAGTGTATAAACAGAAACACGTGTAAAGAGCACATGCTAAAGAACTCTTTAACTCATTTTGGAGTGGTTGTTTATAATTTCTCCTCTCGCTTGGATTGGGATTTCATGGGAGATATTCTGTCAAAGGTTTTTATGCCTCTCAATTTTATTTGTGCAGTTATGGCTAAAAGAACGTGTTATCTTTCCGAGGAGGAAATATGTAAATGCTTAAATGGCCCATCTATGGATTTTTCTGAAGATAGTTCTGAATCTTCAAATTTTGAAGTAGTAGAGGATAATACTAATATATTGGTTCCAATTACATCACGTCAGTGGAATACTAAAATAGAAGATTTTTCATAAGGCTTTGAAGAGTTAATTATTACAATTTTTTTGAAGTATTTTATAGTATTAAATGTAAATATTTATTTTTTCCTATGTTTTCGTATTTTGCATCTATAATCTAGTGTTTATTTAGGTACTTTCAAATATAGTGAAATACACTATATTTTTATATTTCATTATTAAAAATCAATTATATTAATTTAACTTCTATACTTATAAAAGGCAATGTTTGTGTGTGTGCGTTCTGCGTGTGATGTCCAGACGAATCTATCGCACTTACAACCTTGAAATTTGGTACACAGGTAGTCCTAATGGTGACTGAATGCACCTCGAAGCTGAAATTTTAAAATTTAATCTAGAAAATTTTTTATTTAATGTTTTGTGTTGTTTTGGTTGATTTTTCACACTAATTTCTCAATAGAATAATTTCAAATAAGTTTACGACAAAACTATATACATCATCGGAAAGAGCATGCGATTTCCGTTCTAATGAAGTTAGTTTTGAATTTCTAACGTAATTTACTGAATTTTGAAAAATAGTCACTTTTATGGTAATTTTTAATAAAGATTTCTTTAAATTATCGCATCTGATGTCCTAACATCTCTATAATTTTCATTTTTTTTCAGCCTACAAATGGAACGTTTATGTCGGATTTAAAACAAGAACTATTAAAATATCTTTTTTCATTTTTTAAAAATTAATTTTTCCCTGATTGGTTCAAACAGTTTTTTCGTAGTAAGATTTAACAGCGAGAGCTTCTCCGGACCATCCCACAATGCATTGTTGCAACATGACCTTCTTCGTGGCAGGTGACATCATTCGCAAAGAAAAATAAGCGGGAATATCAATAATGTGCATTTTTTGTTTTGATTTTGTTTTCAAAACTTTTTCATGCCATTGTGGGCACTTTTTTTCACCCACTTTTTTGAAGTCCTGATTCCACGGGCAACGCCGTGCGCGTACTGCTAGTTTTTTTTATGATTTAGAATATGATATATTTTACCACATATTTAAAAATGGTTTAATTTCTATGTAAAGGGCACTTTTTATGCATTATTATATAACATGTACTTTTTACGAAATTTAATGCGTGTTGGGCTTAGCGGGAGAAAATGCTTTGACCGGTGGAGACAGTCAGTGCTTGCCAGATCCCCGTCCTGTGGAACCGCTTCCTTCAATGGGTGTCTGTCCCGAAGGGGTTAAAAAAACTACATGACTGAAGTCCAAATATCTGATAGTGAAATATTTTATCAATTCAAAAACAAAATTTTATTATTCATTTCCTTACATATAAAATATAATCTGTGTTTCTTTTTTTGCTTTTAACTTGATAGGAATTTAGTTTTTATAAAATAAGCGCTAAAAGTTGATAAAAAAAATTGCTAACTAATTTAGTTTTCAGAGAATGGTCTGAAATGGCAAATAGTAGTAGAAAGAAGTAGTTTTATGAAAGCAAACGACAATAAGAAGTGGATACAGCAATTATTGATACATTCGAAAGAACTTTTTAAAATTATTCCCAAAGTGACCATTACAAGACAAAGACAGAAAACCATTATCATTTAACGATCCCTGAAAATTACTATTAGTAGAAAATTCTGCAACAAATCAGCTTCTTTATAATGAAAGTGAAACATTCCAATGTTGATTAGCTGTATATCATTAATCTACATTGTAGTCACATCATGATTAAAAAAATGGTAAACTGACAATAAAGAAATAGAACAAAATAATGACGGACAATAAGAACTTCATAAACTATTAAACATTTAATACTGTGTTGCAGTAACAAATAAGGAAGTACTTCCAGCTACAAAAAAGGGTTGATGGTTACAGTAACAATTTCAACAGTCTAAAGTAATTAGGGATTTGATAGATGCCTGGTATGCATCAGATAAAAATAACCAAGAGCAGGGGTGGGGAACTTTTTGCTCTGAAAGGCCACATTAAGTTTCGGCAGTTGGGCAAATGGCTGCAAGAGCAAAATCTTCTGCAATTATTATATATTACAGACAAATACATTATTTCAATGCAAATTGTAACTAACTGGTAAGGCCGCACAAGAAACTTAAAAAGGCTGCGGGTTCCCCACCCCTTAACAAGAGTATAAGCCAAAGATGAACAAAATTCTGTTAGTAAATACCAACCAACAGGAATGCTTTTATAGACTCTAAAATGCCAGTTAAAAATTAACAATATGAAATCCTTTATTGTTCATTTACCAATTAAAATGTCTTCATAAAACCAGGCATGAAAGTGCAAGCTGTTCAAAAAAGCTGAACTCTACGCGAATACAAAATTCACCACAAAATCGATATATATACAAACGCAAAGGCACAAGTTGTTACTACTTAAAATACATATAGAAAAAGCAATTTATTTAATTATTCTAGAACAGCTGTTGTATTCTGTATTTAAAATATAGGAAATGATTTCTTCATCTCATGTGTGTCAATAATTTTAGGTTTATGATCTGTTAAAAATTCCAACATACAATCTTCGTGCATGTATACTAACTTATTTTGAATAATGTTTGAGTTCAGCAACTTAAAGATTGTTTAATAATTGCAACACTTTCTTTAAAAAGCATTAAATTAAGGACATAAATATGAAATAATCTCTCAAGTTTAGAATGCTTGGTTATAAATGGTATCAGAGCAAAGCTGGCAATTTACAGTTCCACTTATTTCGATCTTCTTGATCGAATCTCCTACTTTTACTGCTATCTCTTCCACGTTCGTATCGTTACCTTTCGCCGGCAGTTTAATTTTCATAGATTTATTCAACCACTCGAATTAAAATTTATTTTTTTCGTTCGCATCTAGGGAACGAACTTTATGTTCATCGTTTAAGTTAATCTCCATTTTGGTTCTTGGTCACACTCGCAAACGCTTATCTTTACAACTGACGAACGTAACACTAAAATACAGCATCACACGTGCGATCCGCCAAACACAAGACAAATTATAGTAGTAGTAGAAGTTCTTTGCATAACAACCGTTAGCATTCAACCCGTGATTCAACATCGGCGATAGCAGCTCAATGACGTGCGATTTCAACAGCAAGGCGTGGCCTACTCGTAGAGCGGTCGTCATTCGGCTATACGGGAGAAGTTCCGCCATTACGCTGCGTGCCAATCACTTGAGGTGATAGATACGGCGCGTAAACTCCAGAGAATGCATCTCTGTTTACTTTGTGAAGGAGAAAAAATGGCGTTCGTTTCGGATTCAGACATAGCTTCCACCCCACCCCTACATTTTTCGGTCACGATTTCTCGACGGTTTTACATCGATCTCAGAAACAGCCTGAAAGACATTCAAAAAAGCGGATTTCCGCTTAAAAGCGGAAGTCTTTCATGCCTGATAAAACTGTATACAAAATTTAAGCTCTAATGAACTTAGAAGGCATGAAAATTATTTTAAGAGTATCCTTTAACACTCTAAAGTAAAGATGGAAGTAGACAAATCAGCAAAATTATACAAAAAAAAGTTGCTGGTCATAAAATATAAACCAATTTTTACTGTAAATCTGTACAGCCTTATGAGTAAAAGAACAAAAACCAACAAAATAAGGAACAAACTTATTCTAAAGCTAAAATATAACTGAAGCTAAATATAGTCTCAAATGCATATCTTACTATCATTTGCAAACCACTGAAAATTCCCTAAACCTTAAGTACAGCATTGAAAAGGTGGCTGTCGGTAGCAAAAGGTCTACGAGGGTGGCAGACGCACACACACGGAAACAGACTTGTGTCAAAATTTTGAATTTATGATCATTTGGATATTTCATCATATTTTATGTAATCATCAATTCCTATTTTTAAGAAAAATATCTGATCCAAACAAAAAATACAAGAAATATCAGTGTTATTAGAAAAATTATCATATACCATTTTTCAAGAATACAAAATGTGGGGAAAAAATCTGAAAAATTACTACATTATAATTCAAGAAACCTGTACACTTCAAAAGCATGCATTACATAAAATACCAATTAATACTTAAAATTGATAAAAGATTGAATAAATATTTTCTTAAATTTTTTTACATTTTCCAATATATCTTATGTTATAGTAAACAGTAGAATTAATAAATTTGCTAGGAAAGATTTCTAACACCATCCAGATTTAACATCTAAGAATAAAATTTTAAAAAAAGTTAATGCCCTAAGATTAAACATGAAAATGGGAATATTATCCCAGACATATATAAAAATTGCATTTGATTAATAAAATGACCGTGCAGAAGGAGGAAAAAACTTGTTTCCGTAAAAATTTTAAACCTATCAGTAGTTCCGTAGTTTGCAGAAATTTTCGTTAAAATCCATAGCAACTACGGATAATCTGTAGCAGTTGGCATGTATGGTACAGCATATTACTAGATATACTGCAGATCATTTTCACAAGGATATTGTGGGTATGTATAAATAAATTAAAATAAATAAAAAATCAGTTACATAAAAATGCTACAGAAAAGCAGATTTTCGGAGAATGTCGAGCATTAAGTAGAAGACACAATAATACTATAAAGTTGCAATAATAGTGGGAAAGCAACTTCAGAAAATTAACTTCCGTTGCAAATTTTCATTAACATGGGCAAGTACTGAAACATTTCATTCAGTTAAAGAATACACCATACATTTATTTTGCAATATTTTATTCCAGAAGCAACAGTTTCATTTATTTTTAGTTCTGCTAATGTTTCACTGAGAAAAAATGTCAGCATAAACCTGATAGGAAACATTAAAATATAAGGGATTATATTTTCCAAATTAGTGTATTAAACGAGAAACATTCAAATTAAGACGTACTTTCATTTCAAAAATGTAAAAGAGAATTTCTCCCATTCATCTGACCCTCGCTGAAATCTTGGTATGAATTTTTTAAAAACTTCCAAGGATAAAATACATCTTATTGAATATTTAAGACAAAAATATATTAATAGTAACATGAAGCATGCAATGCAGAATAAAATTTAAACTCTAATCAGAGGAATAGATATATAGGTATAAATATTAATTTGACTTACGGCAGAGATGAAAAATGGCATCACAAGCTCGAATATGGGATAAAAAGGCATTTCCAAGCCCTTGGCCTTCATTTGCACCTTTTACAAGTCCAGCAATATCAACAACATTTAGAAAAGCTGGAACTTTGCTAAAAGATGAGAAATATTTAATGTTCCAATAGGTACAAAAACAGAATACAAACAATATAACCAATTTATGCATGTCATACCCATAAATCTAACATTAAAAACAGTCTCCCAAATGAAACTTTGTATCATATTAATTGATGAATAAGTGACAATCTTTTAAAAAGAACTGGTGTGTACATAGTGCAAATACTTTGCCTTGTCAATATTTAATTTACATGGTTTATGATTTAATTTTGGACTACCTTACACGATAAATAAAAATTGTGCAAAAGAATCATGCTTCATTGAGCTTCAAAAATGTTTGTTTTAATGCTTTTCTCATGATCCCAATATTTTGGACGGGAAAGCACTTTGAAAAAATTTACACTGGAATGCTGAAATATTTCATTTTTGTTATATACTGCACTACAATTACTCTTATTAAGAAAGTTAAAATTTAAATACGACACCTTAAATTTGAACATTATGAAAGAGCTATGAGACAACCATTTTTCTTTCAGGGAGTGTTGTTGCTGATTTATTAATAAGTTCTCAACAAGATCTGATATCTTATTATATACCTACAACAAATAACTTAACTGAGACCTGTTTTTCCCACAGAGTTTGAATGCTTCTGTGCAGCAGAAATAATTCTAAAAATAGACCATGTTCTATTTTGTTCTGGAAACATGCCAAACCTTAACCAAAGTAGAAACTAGTGACACATTGTTAGCCCACTAATCTTTTTTTAAAACCAGCAGGAGTGTTCTCCCCTAAACTTTCTCGTATACTTCCCCAAAAAGATGCCGCTTCTCGTTCCCCTGCGTGGCTAAAAAAATTCGAACCTACTGTTATCTAGAATCCAATGACTATCAGAAGGTTTTTCATTATAGTGATTGAAAAATATCTAGGTAAAGAATCAAATTCAAAGCGATGCCTGCCGATTAAAACGCATATCTATAGTACACTGCTAGGTTTCATTCTTGCCGTCTCAAGGACAAACTGACGTAATTCGCTCCTTTCACCTGCGCAGAAGATTGCTTCCAGTACGCATACACATGGAGATAATGGATTGGTTTCAATAGTAAATTATACAGACCAACAGACAGTCAACCCTTTGACGGATTTGGCTCAAAATTTTATACGGACCTACATTCATGACGATAAAACTGTGTACCAAATTTTATCCATTTAGCTACTCAAGTTTTTGATTTATAGTGTTCACACTTCGGACAAACAGACAGACAGATTTCCCGTTGACGGATTTTGTCTAAAATTTGATAGAAACCTACAAATTATGTTTAAAGACCACATACCAAATTTTATCCCCGTAGCTCTAATAGTTTTCGAGTTATCGTGTACACAGACAGGCATAATTCCAAAATTGTGTTTTTCGGACTCAGGGAGGTCTAAAACGTGAAGATTCGTCAAAATCTCGAGTTTGAATTTTTTGATGATTACAATACTTTCTCTTTGTATACTTCAAATACGAGAAAGTAAAAAGGCCTGCTACTGTTGCCAACAAATTAATAGAGTTATTACCACTATTGGTATTGTATTAAAATAATTTGACTTTTCACTGCAGGAGCCATAATAGCAATATATGATAAAGTAACACATTTATAACAGATTAAAGAAAACAAAGCTACATTATTAATGAAAATTTCACAAAGAAACCGATTTTAATACTCAGTAGCTTAAAATTACTATATCATCAAATAAGATTATTTTCTGATAAATATATAAGTCATGTAATAATAGAATTAATGAATATAAGACCCATTACATACAATTGATAAAAGATAAATCATTATACTAATGGATTTCAGTCACAAAATCTAGGTGTCTTACAGAGAGATGCATATGAGTGAGCAAGATAGTTACTTTTAATTAGACTTTAAAAAAAGTTTTGATATGTTTAACAATTTCCTTGTAAACACAAATTGTTGAAATAAATAAATAGCATGTATGTTTCTGAGAGGAATAAATGATATATGCAATTCCTTTAAAATAACAATTACAGAAAAACTTACACTTTAAACTTAAATTGAAGAAAAAATATGAAGTTTATTTAATTAAATGCTTTGCTTAAAATTATAATAGTTTTCAAGAAAAGATTTCTTTAAATTACTTACAATATAATTTCAGATTCTGAAATTAATAAAAACACCCAATAATAATCTTATTTTAAAATAAGCACACTACTAATTTTTAAAATGATTAAATTTTCATTCATGGAAGAAATAAACTAAAGGTTTCTGAATCATACAAATGTCAAGAGTTAATACCTTAAAGGTTGGAAATATTCACATAAATAGTCAAATCGTTTATCTGGGACTGGAACACGACGTATCTAAAACAGAAATAAAATCAATTAGATAAACTGACAAACAAAAAATAAACAGTAGAAATGAGACTCTTACTTAAGTAATTTGATTCACCTTTTGCAGCAGAAGTTTAATTTAAACAACATTTATTTCAAAAGACCATTCTAATTATTAAATATTCATTCAATGCAATTCTGATGCAACTTTTACACATAAAAATGATGAATTTTCGAAAATAGACAAGATAAAATCGTAGTATATGATGCGAGTTTAACAGAAACTCTGAATATCTCTAATTTCATAGTAGTACAAAAGAATATTAAATTTTTTTCAGAATGGTAATCTCATACTCATTTTTTATACAAAGAAAAGGAAAATAATTGTTTCTTTATTTACATTTCTGACAAACAAATTAATAAGCAAGAATGAATTTAAACTGAATTATGAACCAAGAAATACATAAGTTTATTACATTAAAGTTAATTACTCCAATAATGAACTTTATAAACTCAGTTCACTAACAAAATCTTTTTGATATCATATAATACTATTTCCAAATATACATGAATGTTTAACGTTTCCCATTAAGAATGCCACTGACCAGTTAGTTTATTTAAGATAGCAGCATTCTTAAATTTCTGGAGGAAAAAAAAGGCAGTCCAAAATAACTATTTGACAGCTGATTAATAAAATGTATACATTAATGGTAGGAATAAACATAGCCAGTATATATTCTTTTATGAGAGCATAAGTGCTAATTTAAATCTAAAAGGAAATGCATGTGTAAAGGAATTAAAATTTTTATCTCTAACTATATTATTCCAACAGAAAACAATTTATCATACTGTTTTCCAATTTGAATTTTTTTGTCCATACAACTTTTAGATCTAAATTAATTTTCATACAAAAAAATAAATTACAAAGGCCATTTCAACTATATACATGATTTGAAATATGCATTAGTTTCAAAGTATATGCTTTACAAAACTCACACATGTACATATTTATTATTTCAAGCATGCCTTCCAATGATTAAGATTTTGAAAAAATAGAAAAGCTAAACAAAATTCTAAATAAATGAGCTGAATTTATTACTTTCACAAGAATAAATTTTAATTCACAGTAAAGATAATTAAATGCTTAGAATATTTTAGACTATAAAAGAATGGAATGTATGTCCTCAAAGTCAAAATACAGGTAGATAGCAATTAAATGGTACAAAGGCTTATGACTACTTCATCAACTTGAGGAATAAACTGTAGAGACAATTGATTCCTCAACAACGAACATTTTCTTAGACTAGAAGTATAAAAACAAACGGCTACTATAAGCAAAACTGAATAATCCAAAATAAAAATAAATCAATAATAAACTAAAATAACAGTTATAAACTCACACAAAAAGCATCAACAATATTTTTATTTTTCGTAAATTATTCTCAAAAGCATACAACAAAAATAGGCATAACATTGTTTTCAAATTTTAATGTGTCATTAAAATATGTGAATACTTATTTTCATTAGGATCAATAGTACAGAAGGGAAAGTTCTCAGCAGCAACTTGACTGTTTGTCAAAATGTTGAATAAAGTTGATTTTCTAGAACAAATTAATAACAACAAATTAACATAAATAACTGATAATTAAAAATCTGCATTTAAAATTTCTTAGATAAAACAATTTTTAAATAATGTCAGCTAAAATAAACTAATGGTTTTAGTTGTGCAAAAGCATTCATGTTATTCAAAAATATGTCTAATGTATTCACTTTAAGTACTCGCTGTATTTTACAAAAAGACCTGTTTTTACTGTACTAAAAACTTTGAAACATACTAATCAGCTGATTTTTTAAAATTTTAATTATTTTCTACTTTTTAGTGTTCAATTTATAATCCATTAGTATAAATATTATGGAATCTTGTAGTCAATTTTTTCTCAAATTCACAACCAGGTGGCACCAAGCTATGGAATAAAAATTTAACTAAATTAATTGATAATAAAGTTCGGTAAACATTAACATAGTGTACTGTCATCAAGAAAACACAAGTACACAAAATCTCAAAACTTGAACTCTAGAAGCAAGTGAATAATCAATTACAAAATTATATCTTTACAAATGTGAAACAAAAGTATGTAAAAGTTAAGTTAAACATGGGAAATAATTACTAATATATCACACTGAAACACTATGGTAATGACAAAGGATGCAATGAAATTTTTTAATTAAAATATCTTACCCTACATTTGGCAAACCAACCAGACCCATTTTCAAGTTAGTCCCAAGACGTCCCAACAATGCAGGACGTTCAGGTCCCTCATCCTTCTTCTTGGGAGGCATTTTATCTCAGTAGTAGGCTGAAAGCTTTCTGAAAGAAATAGGACAGCTAATCAATTTGGTTTTGGCTTATAGAAGTTTTAATATTAGCATATTCAAACAACTTCTGTAGAATATCATGAATTTTTTAATGATGTGTTAACAGATAACTGTACTTGTATATAATTTTAATATTTATATTACTTGTTAAAATTTTGACTTTTTTAAATATAAGTTAAAATGCTAAAAACATACTAAGCAGAATAAAATTTCATGACGAAAGTAGACAGTTTTATTACCAGATCATATTTTCATTGATGAATTTTTGATATTAGAGTTTACAAAATATTAGATGACTAAAATGTTCCCAATCTACATGTTAAAAAAGTAACATTCAAAAAAGAAAGAAAAACTTCTTTCTTTGCATTTAGCACAACACTACAATTCTTAGAAGAGAAATAACATTTTTATATGTCATTGGTTAGTTAACATTACTAAAAATATAGTCCATGTCTTTTATTGCAGATGTTTTCAATTTAGTATAGCAGATAGTAAATAGCAGGGAAAAAAAAAAACACACACCCCTCTACGAAAATTATATAATGCCTAATGTACCTTTATAAAACTCATAGGTAGTCAGATAAAATTCCTCGCTAGACTTAAGAATATTGTGCACTCGCCCCAGTTATTGTTGATTATATTTTAATGAGGATTATGCACTAAGTGTAGTATTCCTGAAAAGTGAAAATTAAATGTTTTTGAAATGACAACTCACCACCCAAGATGGCAGAATTATGGTGACAAAACTGTACTTTGTTTTTAAGTTTTCCTAAATTATTTTTCTTATAAATAGAAGAAAACAATCTAAATACAAGACAAATTTCAATAAGAGCAAAATGTTTCAGTTCAATTTGCTGAGAAGATCCAAGACAAGAAAAAAAAAAAAAATTAAGCCTATAGGGTTAATGCTCCAGTTTTGGCCATATTGGATCTGTTTTTCCAATAATTAACCAGTAATTTCAAATTAACGAATAAGAAGCATTCCAATACTTTAAACAATCCTCATTTTACTATTTTCAATCTGATTGGTTCATTTTTCTCAAACATGTGACTTGTAAAAAAATTAAATGCAAGATCATGTATTGTATACTCACAACTGTTAAGGTTTTTGTTAAGGAACAAGTATTTGCAGTTTTCATTGTGAAGCTCTCAGAATTAAATGATTAATCTAAAACTGATTACCCTTAGGGTTTATGAGGTAAGCTTTCTTTTTATTCTGATTTCATATCAAAATCGATTATTTTAAGATTAAATGGGTGGTGGCCAAAACTGGTACTTTAAATTTACTATATGTGCCAGTTTTGGCCATGCAGGTTGCCAAAAGTGGAACACTACATGTTCCAGTTTTTGGACACATATCTTCATTATTGTGTTTTTAGCCATTACATAAATTTAAGAATATCTGGATGAAATAAAATCAACTAATTTAGTTTTATTTCTAAAATAAAAGCAACTGATTTAGTTTTGTTTCTAAAATGAAAAGTAACTGATTTAGTTTTGTTTCTAAAATAAAAGTAACTGATTTAGTTTTGCTTGTTTTCATTTTACATAGTAATGGCTCCAGAGGCAGGTAGCATTTTCATAAAAAAATTTTGCTACTCGCCATCTAAAGTTGGTAATGCAGTTAAGGCCATTCAAAATGGAATGTCAAAAACATCTCCATTTTGAATGTTTACCTCACATTTATGTTAGAAAATTTCAACTTGAGGAACCTGAATCGAGTGACGAGGAATATTCTTTTATATGCATGGATAACTCTAATTTTAAAAATGATCCTGATGAATTTGATTAATGTTGCAATTAAAAATTATAAAAATACATATTTGTGGATATTGTTAGTGAGTATAATAATGCAAATTCTTGATTTGTAAGGGATTTAAAAAAAATCTTCACTTTTGCAATGTAAGTTTATTCCTCCCCATTTTTTGTTTCATATTTTATCAAAAAAAAATTATGCGAGTATCAGGGATGAGATTGGCAAAAAGACTGAAATCATACGCAGGCAAAACATTTGTACCATAATTTATACGCGAAAGATGTTTTAAGAAGTAAACATCAGAACACGCAACATGATGAAAATATTACACTATAATAAATAATAACTTAATTATTTATAATTCAGTATGTATAAATAAGAAAAAGAATATTAAATTATTATTAAATCATTCACATTAAAAGTTAACAAACAAGTTCAACACATCATCAGGTGCATCAGAAAATACAAAATTAGACATTAAAACATATTTACCACCTATACATCATTGAGATGCAACATTCACCCAACAGAAGTCTGAGAAGAATTATATTTAATAGCCTTTTGATAAAAGTTAGCTCACAAATTAAATAAAAATAAGGTCAAATAATTTCTTTTGCTTCATGCAATTGTGTAAAGTGTATTAGCTCTTTATACATTATAATAATGTATCATATACTGATTTCTGTTTTATTTTTATAAATTTTTGCAAAAGTAACAGCACAATGATTTTGCACCTTATAAAGCAAGAGGGGTCGAGATATTGTACAGTTACAATGACAGATTCATTTAGCATTATTGTTATTTGAAACATTTCCTTAATTGTTAAAGAAATGGTTTTCTTTCGTTTATTTTTTTATTTGTGTGACTTTTGTTGGTAATAGATCTCCATTAACACGCTTCACCCCTTGTTTTGGAGGGCTCCTATCTTTGATAGATTTTTCTTCAATAAAGGATGTGTTTGCATCCTCTGCAAGTTTATTTTCAGTAGAGGCTAAAGTTTTCGCACAGTCTTCATTAGTATATCTGTTTAATTACTGGCATAGTTGTCGGGACTACACTATCTCTAGAATGCCTAGGTAAATCATGTTTTTTTTTATTATTTATGTCTTATTCTCTGCTTTTTTGTTGCATTTGCACATAGCTTTTTAGCTGTCTCTTTTGACAGGAGTTTCTTTTTTTTATGTAGTTTATTTATTTGTTTTTGTTCCATTTTTTTTTTTTTTCATTTCTTCATCTTGGTACGCCCTACAAGATAACCTAAAGTTTCCAACTACTTTTTTTTCAATATGTTCATGCAAAAAAATGTTTTTTTTTTTTTTTGCAAAATATGTCACAGAGGTTTTGTTTTCTGCAAAAAGGTGGTATTTAATACTTTGAATGGCACTGAATGTTGGAATGTTCATCCTTGTAGAGCTTGCCGATATAATGTTGATTCATCAGTAGAAGATGAATCGGCTAGTTTCTTAGCCGGTGGAGTTAAGCCGCACGGTCAAGCATATTTTCCCAGAATTTTCTTTCAAAAACGGATGATAGGAAGGTTTCTTTTCTTTGTGTAAAAGAAGAATTTTCGAAAGAAAAAGCAAATTTTTTTTAAAAAAAAAAAAAAAAACGGAATTTTGAGAGAGAAAAAGCGGAATTTCTTCAAAATAACAAAAAAGCGGAAATTCGCGAAAAAACAGAAGAATATATAGTTCCCTGGAGTATATATAGTTTGTATTTTATCAACCAAATTAAATTGTTTTCTGCATTCCGTTTTTTTTTTTTTTTTTTTTTAAACTGAAATCTGTAGCTAAAATCATCTTAGGTAAATTTTATTACATATCTTGGTACTTTACCATTAGCCAGGCGCAAATGTCGCCAATTGTGAACCAAACGCGAGCCAAGTTGCCAAGCGAAGCGAAGTCAATGGAATAATGGTTGTAACAAATTTGGTGGAATTCTACATTTGGCGATTTTTCGCTTGCGCCCGGCTAACGGAAAAGTAACCATATCTTTATAAATTCATCAAAAAAATCACATTTAAAATAACATAAATAATGTAATAAAATATATAAAATATATATTGCATAAAAATGATTTGCTTTTACTTAAAATTCATTAAAATGTCTGTTAGAAATACAAAATTAACGCGGCCAAAACTGGTGCACAGAGGTGGCCAAAACTAGTGCAAATGGGGTTAATTTATTTAAAAATTCGTAACTCTAAATCTAAAATATTCTTCAGAAAAATTTTATAACTAGCAGAAAGCCAATAAAATTTGCTAAAAAATAGTATAAGTATGATTTAATATGCTTTAAACAGACATCCACTGTGAAATTTCCATTTCAAATTTTCTCTTAAGGTGGCCAAAACTGGAGCATCTACCCTATTTTTAATTATTTAGTGTCCAAGATTAGTATAAATACCTTGTATTTGGACTTTATAGATAGCTATTTGGTGTAAAAGACACTTCAAGAAAATAAATTGTATATGGTGTATGGGTCTAATTATAATACAAGAATACCTTATGCAACTAGATTAGCAATGGCCGCACTTCAATGCAATTTATCCCAATCAAAACCAATGTTTTAAGTCAATGTAAAACATTTATTTCAAATGTTTTTAATTCCATACATGTTCTTGGCAAAGAAAAAAAAAGCAAATACTGAATGGTAGAATAAGATGTTGCATCACTTTTCTAAAGTGTAAGCAAATATTTGTACTAAAATGATTAAAGATCACTATTATTTAGTTTATACTAAAATGATTCAAGATTCATTAAAATTCAAAATCACACATACATTAAAAATATTTTACTTTTATAATCGTTCAAAATGAAATATGATGATCTATAATAGTCAAATTCAAAAGTAACTGACAGATGTGAGGTGTGCTTCTTAATTCCTTCGAAAATTCAAACAATATGAGATACAACCATTTTTAAAAATCTATATGTAATGATAAACAGAATTAAAAATAGTATTTTATAAAACAGACGGAAAATTCGTCATTAACCGGCAAATTAAATGAATTAAAATAAGCATCAGATAAAATTACGATTTCCAGATAAATCTGAGCTTAATACTACATTTATAAATGATCTACGAGAAGCAGAATTAAAATTATTTTTATTTTGCGAAGTCTTTTAACTTTCATAACAAAATAATTTGCCATTTTATGACTTTTTTTACAAGCATTTTTCCACTTACCAAATGCCAAAACACAACACAACGTGAACTGGACAGTTAAAGTTACAGTTACTTCAGGCAATCTTGTTGTTGCCAACTCGATTTATATAAAATAATTATTAATACAGTTATACAGTACTTGAATCATAGTTGATAACGATAAATGGTATACTTCCATAGGAAAGATACCAAAATAATTGCATAAAAGGAGTGATTTGCATTTTGAAAAAAAAAGAAGAGATGCAGTATAGTTAAATTTTTAAAAAAAGAAGGAGATGAATTTTTAAAATAATTCTTCCAAAGCCTTATAAATTAATAAAAGATATCATTGAACTTCATCAGAATACAAAAAGAAATAAATAAAATGACGAAGTCGCATCTTTGCATTTATTCAGTTGAGTCAGTTTATGTTCAAGTGATACTCGCCACACGTGCCATAAAAGTTTAATTTTGGAATCCACCTGCGGGAGAAAAAAAAAGGACGTAACGTCACAGTAAAGTGGACGAGAATGTGTAGGTAGACGTTCGATGTCGTGCACTGTTACGTGTATCACACGAATGTGACGGCAAGTGATTTGATTCCAACGGCAGAAAATCAAAATTCTTGATATCCAGATTACATATCCAGTATCAAAGCTCTTTACACAAATACGAATATTGCAGTAGAGTCATATTATCTCCTGACAGAACCAGGGGTGGCGCCAGAGGGGGGACGGGGGGGGCCCCGGCCCCCCCCGTCGGGGAAAAATTTTGTATCCTGTCGGGAAAAATTTTTGTACGGAATATTCAACTGTAGTTGATAAATAATAATCTGGCGAAAATTTGAGACCAATTTCATTACACTCGTCCCCCCTGTCGGGGAGATCGTGCCCCCCTGTCGGGCAAATCGGGCCCCCCCCCCCGTCCGGCAAACTCTAGCGCCTTTCCTGGACAGAACCTTGGCTTTGGAACCAAAAGGGCACGCGAGCAAGTCCTATTTCCACCACACATCCAATGTGCTCGTTGATTCCGCCGTTGTGAAATGGCCTCAAGTTGGTGTGGAATTGAAATGTGAGGTATCGACCCTGTCAGCTGTCCACGTTCCAAAATTACGACGGCATTTCAAAACAGTATTCGAATAAATTGAAATCGAACTTTGACACAGCTCAAACCAAAGAGGCCATTGGAAAACCCCTGCTCAGGGCCCCGGGGTAAAGTACGGTATACGAACACCGACACTGGCATGGGGCCCCCCCCCCCTTGTGGATTATAGCTGTGGTGACTCAACAGCGAACGGAAGTCTTTCTGCCGGTTGCCCCAGTCATGTGATATATTGTTGAGAAAATCTGACTTCTAACCACCTACTGCAATTTCGATTAATATAGTGAAAATGTATGATTTTATATTCAAAGAAAATAAATATACAAAGATATTTGAAGCCATGCCGGGCCCCATTTGCTATAGATAAATATAAATATTCTTAAAATTAAGAAAAAATGTATTTTTCCTTATCCCTGGGCCCGAACCACAGGAATTTTGCCTCTTCTGCTCCCCTTTCTCTGCGGGTCTGTCTCTCCTTCCATTTACGTATGCTTGAATTGTTTCAAAGGAACTCCATTTTAAAATTGTACCATTGTATTGTTAATTCGAATACTATAATTCTTGAATTTGTATAAGTCAACATAATATGATTTAACTCGTTCGTCTAGTGTTCCGCTTAGAAGCTTTAAGAGTACCAATAAAAATGAACTTCTTAAATGTTACCGAATAAATTACCGTTACCAAATAAGGAGGATGAGACCTGAGCTTGCATCCTATCTCTAAAACATATATAAGATTCCTAATCTCGAAATTCGGCTTTTTAAAATAACCCTTATATGTCGAAGATATAATTTCAACTTATAGTTGACAATAGATCGACGATCCGTGGAAATGGTCGATTTCAGACAATTAGAAATAAAATCCGAGTAAGGAGGGAAATAAATTTAAAAAAAACCGAAAGTAAAAAGTAGCACAGAAACTGGTCCTCATATCTCTCATTTAATCTCATGTCTTCTGTTGATAGATCCGATAAAGCATCATAAGTATAAATTTGTAAAATAAATATGAATTATTTATAGACGTAATAATTAGTAGCACCACGTCTATTGGGGCTAAAGAGGTGCAGCAGTCTTACAATGAATGCTAAAATCTATTCATTCTTTTTTGGAAATATTTGTCGACACTTCTTTATTGGGATTCCGATTATCTAATGAAGTTAAAGAAAAAAAAAAATTTTAAGCACATCTATAATGGCAGTTTGGTTTTGAAAAACCATCGTCTTTCCAAGAAATCAAAACCAACGTTGAAAGAGCGCTTAGCTTTTTCTCGCTACAATCCTGAGTCACTCGAAAAAAATCGATTGGTGCGTAGATCTAAATGACGTATAAAAAGGACAAACGTATAGGAAAAGGATGTTATTGCAGTTGTAAATCCAAGCAGCCTGTCTAAAATCATTAGGATATTCAGATAATAGTAATCTTCCAACATCTTCATTTCTTCCCTCCTCCTAAATAGTTTTCTTTGGATATATTTTTTGAATAATTCTTCTTTAATATTTGTGCGACTTCCTACTAACTATATATTATTTTTTTTTTCTTTATTTCTCTTGTTGAAAATCCAGATAAAAATATTTATTCTTTAGAGTGAAAAATTAAAATAATCTGGGGTATATTTTTCAACTGACACTCGTGTGTTAACAGGGCAGATTAAATAATCATAAAGCCCGCTCATGTAATACTTTTAAAATACAAACAAATTAGAAACCTGATATTGAATGTAAAAATTTTGGATTAATGAAAGTTAGAAGGCAATTTTCTGAATGTCTTGCAGCATTCGATTCTGATATAATAAGCCACCATTGGTTTTGACTGATAGCAAAAATTATGTATGGAAATATATAATATTATATATACCTTGCAGATACATAAGAAATTTATTTCCATTATGATAAGGTCCCGAAACATAATGTAGGAGAAAAAATCAATTCGTGAAAGAATTAATGCATAACGTTTTTTAAAATATCATAGATATTTGGAAACAATACCGGTAGCTTCTGTCTATTAACCATGTTTGTGAAGCATCACCTGCATTCAAACGAATCAAAGAAAAGTATAATTTGGAATATTTGCATTATTGTTGAAATTGTCATTTTAGTTTTTCAGTTCAATATTTGTACAGAATTATAAAAAAAAAAAAATAATTAAAAGTAAACTATAAAAGTTCTTTTAAAAGTATAGTTTTCAGGCAGTTGAAAAAGATTGGGATGTTTCATAATAATGCAGCTTCAAACTGGAAGGTCCTTGTCTTACAACCGGAAGAACGCGGATTCGATTTTTATTCGAGAGAAAATTCGTAGTAATCCAAATTCATGTTAAATTTGTAGAGATTCAAACGTCTTTTCGTTCATGTGAGAAAAATGCTACTGGCTGAGGAGATATTCTTGTTAGGATTTGGTACTTGCGAATGCAATGGGTACTCCAGATATCTTAAGGTATAGTTCTAATGAGTGATAATCTGTTTAAAACAAAATCCAAGATTCATCATAATGAGTGCATGAGCATAGTATGAATATGATTTGTTGAGAATGGTTTGATTTTATTTCTTAGATTAATATCCGATTTCGGTGTAACGTAGCAGAGACTGCCACTGGTGGCGACCGACCTTTAGAGCTGTAGAAACCCCCGAGATGATTTTAAAAACTTTTATCATATTTCAGTTATTAATCGTATCAGCTTTCTTTGTCACACTGAGAGTTCGGTAATCAACAAAAATTAAAACAATAACCCGAAGAAAGAGAGAAAATAAATCAACTACAGGGGCGGCTCGTGTATAGGGACTGCGGAACTGCAGCACCCCCAGCTTTTTTCAATGCATAAATTTAATCACATATTTGTTTAGTTTTGCATGTAATATCCAAATCCATCAATAAAATTAACTTTTGACGTTTTCAGCTGAGCCGAAAATCTGGAAAAAAACCAAGGTTACTCCAGAAAATTTTCCCTGTCCACTCTCTTCTCAAAAATCCAAACTGTAAAATACCTGTAATGGCTACAAGGTACAGGGGCACAGGGCGGTGTTCTGTCTTCTCAGACAGGGCTTTTCCCTCTTTGACAACTAGAAATTCCCTTTGCTACAGTTCTTTCTGCTTGAGCATGTGCATTTACTTTGCAATGCCAGTCTTCCTTTCTCTCCAGTAGGCATTTAACTAAGTAGAGAACTGTCCGAGAGGTAGCACCGCGAGATAGGGAATCGTTTTAAGCACTGTCCTTAAAGATAGTTTCTTAATTTCGGAAAAATGTTTCACGGGCTGAAATTTGAAAATAAATAACTTTGAAAATGCATAATAAAGGAAAATCAAGAAATAATTAATGATAAATTAAAAAATTAGTTTGAAAATCATCATACATAAATTTGAATTCAATAATAATTGTTTTCTTTTTCCCTTTTTGCATTCAATATAATTTTTTCAACAGATTTTACTTCTAAGTAGCCTTAAGTCTGAAAAGGATGGATTGCAAAATTTAAGCAACCCCAATATTATTCTGTGCGATATATTTATGATCGTAAAGAAGCTCTGCCTTAGAGGGTAGCTTAAAGAAGCATAAATTTTTAAAGAATATGAAATACAACGGCTCTAGAGCCTGTTTAGAGCCTGTGTGAAATGTAGGAAGTTTGAATGAATATCTGTACTTACTGAAAGAACTGCAGTAAGTACATTCACGTTGAAAAGCACCACAGCCCACTTATAGATAGGTATAATACCATAAATTAACCTTTTTTCTTTCTTTCTTTCTCGAATTCGTAATATACAAAAAGAAAGCATTGCAATTGAGAAGATGTTCGACTTCTGGACTTTGAGGAATCTCCACGTCTTAGAGCTCCCGGGGTCTCCCTCTTCCTCCTACTGAAAAAAAATGGAAATGATGCCTGTCCGTCCGTGTGTTTATAAATATTATAAATCAAAAACCGAATCAGTTAGAGGAACGAAGCGTAGGATGAGGTCTCAACACCAAATTTGTGAATATAGCAAATTTTGGACGATATCCATCAAAGAGATTCTGGTTTTTGCCTGTCCGTGAGCGTCTTCATGTCATTTGATAGTCATACCAATATTGTGGAAAAACTTATTGATCCTTTCTCACGAAATTTCAATAAAATCAGAAGAGCAGATTTTATTTTAAGAAGTTTTATTAATAACTATAAATAATATCTTCATCACCATATATCTATTTATTTTAAATTAGAACTTTCGATGATTTTCTTCATGTTTAATCGAGTCTCTAAATCCTTACAAAAGAGAGTAATAGAGGTAGCAAAAATAACTGTGAAAATCATTTTAAAAATTCTTATTTATTGTTAGTTAAAAATCAACAATTTCTAAATTAAAATTTCTTTACTAAAATTAATTTGAAGTAAAAAATCTAATAATAAATTTTTTATTTACTAAGTATTTTAAACTATAGAAAATTAGTTCGCAATTTAAGATATGCAGAAATCATTAGTACGCAGTGTTGAAATTAACCTTACAGCACCCCGAAGATGATTTAGCACGAGCCTCCACTGATCAACTAGTAGGGGAGTCGTCGAATGGGTCACTGGAAAGCATCAAAATTCGCTCAGTGCACGTAACTAAGTGATTAGTCGGAAGGCGAAAAGCAAGGTTTTCCCTACTTGAATTTCTCGACGTCAACGCTGATATGTTTGCAGCTCAAGTCCCCCCCCCCCATCTTCTTTCGCATCTTCATCGCCTTTGCTCTGTTGGTTTGTTTCTCTTCGGTTTTTATCGTTCTCCATTATATGGCTACTGTTTCACTTTCGTGTTGCCCCGACAGGAACCCGCCTGATTTAATACAGTCACTTAATTTTATGTTATCAAAACTTGCAGGAGTATATATTATATGCTGGTTATTTAATATCTTCGAAATACAGCTGTCTAGCTTTTCATTTAAAAATTTTGGGCTACATAGAGGTTAAGGTTCTTTTTTCAAATTGTGTTTCAATTGTATTCTCTTGAGAAATATTTTTTGAAACACTGCTCGTTCCTGAGTTGAAAAGCCTGGCTCCATTGACGGCCACAAAACTAAGAAAGCCAGCTCTATTTCTTCTTCTGTGGCATAGTAGCCACAGGGGTGAATATTGCAACTATGCATAATAACAAGACCGAACATTGCGACTCATTTCCAAGAAAAATAGAAGCAATTAATACTGTCCTTATTAAGTCGATAGCATAAGAAAAATAAAGCCATAAAGAATAATAAAGATTGCAATTTTTTTTTTTATCTGGCAAGATCATCTCTAGTAAATACAATCTCACAGTACTAATACTTCTCCAGTTGAAATATAATATTAATATGAATACACAGTTTCACTTGCCATTATAATTCAAAATGTAAGCAATACACAAACAAATACAAGAATAACGAACAATAAAGTTAACTTTATTAATTATCTTTTATTGCAAAACATAAAATGCATTTTGTTACATAATAGTAAAAAATGGCGGCGAATTGGGGGTACTTTCTCCCCACACACCCCGGGAGAAAATTAAATTTTAACTCCCTAAAACGAAGAATTATACGAAAAAATTAAAGGAATCCGTCGAAACCAGCTAATTTTGTAGCTAAATTTTTAAATTTGTTGTTTACCTTCTATACTCCCAGATACTTTTAGTTGTCTATAATTTTTTTTGTCCCCGCCCCCCCCCCCACTTATAACTTCCAATCGTAGCTACTGATGCTTATAACAAGAATACATAAAGTACTTGTAAGCGTTTTTCGTCAGTTAAAAGTTTATCAGAGCAATAATTCCTAGATTAGAAAACAGCATGTTTTCTTTTTCCGTAACCGATTTCTTGCACATTTTTGGCTAATAATCAATATTTTTATATACCCTAAAAACGTTTTTTCTATTAATAAAAAGGAATAAAAAGTACAAAATATTTAATTTGAGCTTTTATACTGCAAAGGAGAAATTAGAGAAAAAGGTTGAAATCGAACAAAATGTTTCAAATTTATGAAACTTTATAGTACTTGCGGCACATCAAGACATGTTCCAATCGCCATCAAATTTTATTTTTGTGCTTTTTTGCATCAAAGGCAACTTTTGCACAATATTATAAGTTAAAAAAATGGAAAAAAGTATTTTTTTCTACCACCCTATTGTACATCTTGCTCTGCGCATATGCTAAGAGAATAGACGTGCTCGTCAACTCAAAAAACGAGCAGTTATTTCCTCAGAGGAAATTTCTTAAAAAGAGCATTTTAACAATTTTTGGAACGTAATTCTTACAGATCATAACCCACGTCCACCGACTCGCCCATAGGGTTTAGAGTACAAAATTCTCACAGTCAATGTGAGATATAAAAGTGTCTGAATTTTAACAGTATTAAATAGGCAGACTTTAATGGTACGCGTGAGAATTATAAATGTTAACACCGGAACGCTGACCTCAAAATGTACTCCAAATTGTCTTAATTTTTCTTATTATTTTTATCTGAATGATTTTTAGGTAGATTTCTAATAGAAAGACTGTCAATTACAATGGTTCTCATGACACGAAATTTCTGCAAAATTTCACCGATTGTGGTTCCTAGAACCCAAACCACCCCTCGTTTCAATGTTTACTGAGAGGCCGAAAATCTTGGTCGAATTCTTAGATGGAGTATTCAGCACAAAGGGCGTGCACATTTTCATATTCTCCATAACTTTCCTACTACTGAAAATAAAAAGATTATTCAAATTAGTTGAATTATTGCTTCAGCATAACAAAAAACTAAAAGTTTTAGATAGCTGTCACCGCTTAAGGGTATATCAGGTAGGCAGCGTATCGTGGATGATCTCCGTGTACACTAGGGTAATGCCACTCGCCAAAAGTTTCTCGTCACGTGACCGGTCAAAGAAGATGAAGGAAATCGTGGACTGGATTCAATCGGCTTAAAAATGTACACGACAGTGACGGAAAACTGTCAGCGGCGAAAATTCAAACCAATCGGGTGTGATTTTGACAGTGAAGTAGTTCGCCTTCCACGATACCGAAATCCTTGACCGGTTGTCCCAATGCTTCACGTGACGAGAAACTTTTGGCGATTGGCATTACCCTAGTGTGCACGGAAATCGTCCACGATAGCTGTTCGTCTGATATACACATTAGAAGTTAAGGGTAGATAGCCCTGTGTAGCTACTGTTGTTCAACTTAGATATGTGACACCTCATTGGAAAGCTCTCCACAATTACATTCTCTTTCGTCGTCTCTCAGTAAAATAACTTTAACAGTTATGAAATTAGGGGTGTAAATAGTGTGTGTGTGGGAGGGGGAGTTTCTTTTCTCTGCATCTCCATTGTTGTTGAAGATAGGAAGATGATTCAACTTATGCGAATTAAATTTAGACTAATAAATTAGCATCATTACTAACCACTTTTGTACTAAAAGATTTTTATAGCTGCCATTCCTTAGAAATTAAGGGATCGTTCCTCTGCGCCATGCAAACATCACAATATAAGTTTCGTTGTTCTTATCTCATCCAAGAACTGAAATGATTAATTGCTATTGTATAAGGATTGCATGCACTTCCTATTTCCCAACTTTAACCTAGACAAAAGGAATGTACTTTCGCTTTCCGGTTCGTATATAGAAATATTTTTTATAACAAGAGAAGTAAAGACGGAATTTAAATAATGCAGGCTTAAGCCCGTCGCGATTTGTGTCAGACAAGTGATCAGCGACACAAAATGCAGGAGAAGAGACTTAGCGGAGTGAAGAACATTGATAGCAGTTGGGTAGTGCACACATATTCCGATTTCTCTCCAAACTCTGGCGAAAATGCTAAGCAAAAGTATCGTTTATCATTTATCTGACATCACAGCTCAGTCGGAGGTATGTGCGCTCTACTCAACTGCTATCAGTGCACTTCACTCTACTAATCGCTTCTTCGACATTTTGTCGCTGAGGACTCGGTACACACATCGAAGTATGTGTGCACCGGGCCTTAATGCAAATATTACTGAAAAATGATTAAAGCAGTAAAGCAAAGAGAGCAGTTTAGGAAAGGAGTGGTCAAATGAAAATAGTGAATAGTAGAAAGAGTATCAATTTCAATTTTTCCATATATTTAGAAGTGGAAAGTTTGGCTCTTTATCCCCGATAGGGACCTTTTTTCTATTTTTACGTAATTTCGCCTGGCACATCAGTGATGTTGCATATCAATTCGATTCCCCCTCCCCCTTTTTTCCATGCTGCAGAAAGGAAAAATTCGATTCACGACTTCAAATGAGCTGTCGCAGTGTATCCGGAACCAAATTAAGATTATAAGATGAGATTAACAAATGAATTTTATCCTTAATTGAATAATATCGAAATTTCTGTAATCAAACATCGGCAAATATTGCGATAAAAAGAAAACACTAAATTGGAATAATAGCAGGGATGCTGCTGCTCTTCAGCCAAATGGACCATCATTCTATACATAACCCAAAATTGCAAAATTTTGTTTTTCTAAATATTTTGCTATCTCACAATCATGCGGTAAACGTCGAATAGCTGAAAAACAAAGCGTGTTTTGAAGATAAATTGCGTAGAGAATTTAGAAACCTTCGTCGTAACTAATTTCGCGCAGTATAGTCAACTTAATGGCTTTTGCACCATAAAATTCAAAGCAAAAAAAACTTTAATTACTATTCCAGTCAGATTGTTCAAAACGGCTACCAAATTTTCATGATATGTACATGTTGTCTCCGTTTCGCTGCTATTTATAAAATCTGTAATTAAAGTATTATTCTAAATTTATCAATAAATACCGCAGAACAGTGCTTCAGGCCCTTACAAAATTCCTGAATCCCCGAAATTGAAAATGAATTGGCGTATCCTCTTCCACTCGTTGAAAGATTTATTTATATAGTGATACAATAAGAATTAAGTGAAATTAAATGCAGGCATGCATCATAATTAATGCAATTAAATTAGTGGTAAGCATACATTTGTACAGCAAAAAAATTTTAATATTTGAAACATGCGAAGACTGACAAACATAACATTGAATTAATTATTAAATCTAGAAAATTAAGATTAGTCAATTAAAATAATAATTATAATATAAATTTAAATAATTATAATTTAAATAACATTTGTAGATTTTATAAATATAGTGAAATGCGTTTAGAATAAATAATATGTCTTTCGGCTGAACATTTTATTTTGATAAAGTGATTCTATGTTAGGTGCTACGTTCTAGCAATAGGGAAAACCATTCAATATAATGTTTTAAGAGATAAAGTGTATTACTTAGCTCAAACATAAAACGTGATGTTTTTGTTTCCTTCATTTAAATAAAATATGCTTCGAAATGAGCCCAAGGAAAAGGAATGAAAACAATACCGTAAAAACACACATACAGTCACCAGGTTTTAGGAATAAGATATCATTCATGTAATCGCCATGGCTATGAATGTGATAAATTTTTTTTGTTTTTAAATAGTTCGCATTAAAACTCAAAACAGTACGAGCTCTTGCTGTAAAAATGTTCAAAAGGCATTTTAGTTTGATCAATACTGATATTTTTCGTGTCACTGTTCGAATGAGAATATCACTTCTCTTCAAATGCTTAGAGTTAGTATAAAAAAAGAATAGCGCAGTGAACCATATCAGGATTAAAGTTTTTATTTGTTCATTTTAAATTCAATTATCTTTTTTAATAGATGAAGACTTGCTTCTACAGGCTATAGATTATTCCTCTGATTACAGACACAGCATCTAATGATAGATTACAGTCCTTGCAAGTTCTACAATTAAACTATTTTTGCTATATATATATATATACTTTTTATTGATTTTCGGTATTCTATGAAATTCATATTACCTTACATAAGTTTGAATGAAATTTACTCAACAAAATTATTTTCGTTTTGTATTTAGTATATAAAAAATGAGTGGAGAAACTTATGTGTATACATTTTTGTTGAGTTCTAAGAAAGGATAAGTTAATTACGTTTCTCTTCTTAGCAAAAGTAGAATTTTCAATGATATTTTTTAATGAAAAAAAAAACAAATGTTTCGTTGTTGTAGAAAGTTCATTCGTCCTTTCGTAACTAGATGGCGACACTATTCCCAACAAAATACTAGTTGGTCGAAAATGAAAGCTAAAGCGAAAAATTTTATACTTATACCCATAAATTAAGGAAAAGAATAGTTTGTACGGTAAGCTGGAAATGCATTAAACATTTGCTATAAATATAAAGCATGTTTAATACAAAGAAGGTACAGAACAAAAAATACAGTACATGTATACCACAGTATCCAATAAAATAAGGGATGTGCTCCCGTGAGCAAACGGAGAATACATGTTTCGTCTAGAAAAACTAACACCGTCTGGTTTTTATGAAGATTAACAGGCTGTATGCAGCAAGACAATCAGTACAATTTGATGGCCTGCTGAGTGCCAAATTGTCCAGCTGTTCTTGTAGTAAGTCGTACCACTCTTGAATCAGCGTTATCCAAAGTTTTGGAATAGACCTAGGGGGTGGATGGCGTGTTGTCCCATACATGCTCAACCGGGTTCAGATCAGGGACAGGAGAAGTCGACCTCTTCAAACAAGTAATATCCTCTTTTTCATGGCGTTCGCATGAAGAAGACGTACGTTGTCATCCAAACAGAAAATCTGTTCCTATTGCACCACTGAAAAGACGGAGTGATGTTTCAGAATGAAATTTTAATAAATCTGGCTTGTCACATTTCCGCGTTGGACATGGAGATCTGTTCGAGTACCTAAGATAATGCCACCGGAAACCAGCAGTCAGTGCCAACGTAAAGGTGGTATTCAATAACATTTCCTTGAATGCAACGAGTCCCTACTGCTCTTCGTGTAAATATACGACGTGAGTCAGATTTTAGGGAAAACCCGGATTCTTCAGAAAGCAATATACAAATCCACTGTCCAGGTGTCTATTTAAATGTTCTCTGCACCACCCTAACCGGCCCCGGCAGTGAGTTGCGTCATTGGAACTCATCTGACAAGTCTGAGGGCATATAGACCATACTCTCCCTATCTTCTGTACACTGCTTATCTCGAAATTGAGTGGATGCCGATAGCTGTCGGGACAGGTTTGCTTCACTCCTGTGCCTGTTTCTTTTGGTAGCTACTGCCAAATACTGGTCGTTTTGCGGCATTGTAACCGGGATAACCTGCACAGGCGTCTTCTTACTTTATCAACCATTTCCTCCTTATGCTTCCATCCAACCACAGCCTAGAGATAACACTTTGTGCGATTTCCAGTTCCTGAGATGTTTCCATCTACCTCCGGCCACATTCTAACCTACTGATTACTCTGCAACATAAAAAATCGCCCAAGTGGCTCCTATGAATTTCCTCTACTCATCTATGGCAATTTTAGGCTTACACGCCACTACATCACAGCAAAGATTTCTTTTATACACTTTTTCAACTGCTCTGTCCCTCAGGAGGTATTTTCTGCACCGTCTAGTGCCTTATTTCAGCATGAAACACAAGAATGTTATTCCAGAAGACATATGCAGTTCTATTTCATCAGTAATATTTGTTCCTATGCTTTTTTTCTCCTGAGATTTTCAAATATTTTTCAGTTAAGGACGTGATTGCATTTCACAATATAAACCGATTTATAAAATAAAACTAATTTTTGACTTTCAGTTGAAATAATTTATCTTTTCTATTGCAGTCTTTGTCACTATCTTGTTGATTCATTGAAAAACTAATGTTATTTACCTTTTTAAAATCATGAAAGGAGTTCATATTTGTGTGGGGAAGGATCTTAGTTGGTTGATCTGTCAAATTGAATGAAATAATTATGAGTGCCTCTAAGTGAGCATACTAAACTCTTTTCGTGGTGGAATTAAGTTTATTTTAAAAAAAAATTACTGTATGCGGAAATATGCAACTTAATTTTGCGTCTTCAAGCAACATACAAATATTTCTGCAAACTTTGACAGTTCAAATTTTTACAACATCTTTTTGACATATTTCCCCTTTTTTTCATTTACAACTCATAGACTTCAAATCGTCTATGTGATAAAAAAAATATTGTATTAATTGAGATTTACCGCTAAATATTATATAAAACGAGCTTTCTGAATAGTTAATTCAAGTTTGCAAGCTCTATAATATTTTTGATTTTCTGTTAGATAAAAATACTACTTCACTCAGAAAGAATGTTAAAACCTGTTTTTAATTAACAGTTCCTTTATTTGTCTAAACAAACACCATATGTAATCTTTGATTAAATCGTGTTATCTGAAATCTGTAAGTTATTATGAACATTATCATTGAATTCTGAAAGGGGAAAAAAGCAAATAAATGTTTGATATAAACTTGTTAAAATCTTATACTTGCAAGTTTACTATAGTCATTTGAATTTGGAAAAACAAAAAAGGATTGAAGTTTTAGTCTTACCAAAGGAATGAATAACTGGTTTATTTCAAAGAGATTAGGAAGATTTAAAACAATCATCAGAATATATTTTGATATTACGGATTAGTATGGGGTTAAAAAACCTCCGTCGGAATTAGCCTTAAACCTTGAGATGAAAGTAAAGTACTTAAATCAGCGTCAACCGAATAATACTCGAGAAAAGAAATTATACTTACTACTGTTTGAAATGTTTACAAGAAAACCCATTTGTAATACTATTACAGTAAAACCCTGGTTAACCGAACTCGGGTTAACTCAAACCTGGGTGATCCGAAATGCCTCTGAAATTGTAAATCTTAAAAACACTGCACGGAAATAATCGCGAAGGCGAGACCTTTTTGCCACGATATCCCCAGTTTTTTCTCGTAAGCCTCCCTAAGAATGTCAGTGATTCATTTTATAATGCTAAAATTAAAATTAAGGGGTATTAACAATATTAATTACGATATTGTTTACCTGTGCCTGTCAGGTGCACTCGCCGGTGCTAATATTGCACCCGGCTTACTTTAGTAAAGAATACAAGTGTAGCCTACAAAGAGAGTTTTGAATTACACTTAAAACATTTCAGAATTACCTACTGTAATTAGATACAAAATAGTAATAGTTGTTCTTGGCTTAACCGAAAAAATCAATTTCTGAAACGGTCCCCCCCCCCTCCTAGTACTGTTTATCGGGGTTGTACTGTATTTGATTTTGGAATTTCCAGTGTAAAGCAGAGTTGTGAAAACTTCTTTTACTGACCAGATGCAAAACACAGCGTTCAAAATATGCGAGACAATTGATGACTTGCTGTGAGAAATAGCTGCAAGTTACTTTCTTTAATGAAAAGAAATGGAGTTTGGATGGTGCTGATTGCTGGAAGTATCATATGCATGATTTGAGGTGAGAAAAAGAAATTTTCTCAAGACGTCAATTAGGTGATGGATCTGCTATGTAAGTCTGTTTTTTGTTTAATGATATGAGGTCTCTGGCATGTGTTTCTGGAATAATGAAACGGGCATGCATAGGCACTACTACTGACTCTCCTTTACCTGTAATAAATCAACTGGCAGGGAAACGGGGGATCTACCAACGAAATAATGCCTCGATCCACACAAGTCGTTGAAGAATATTCTAATTCCAGACTAATTACATTGAAGCCTACGAGTTAGTAGACTAATAATATTGATATCCTGTTGAAAACTAGTGAGGTGATTTGACAGTATAAATTTTATCAAATGGGAGGCATTTTTTTTTCCAGCTGAAAAATTGAAATCCACGTTGAAGATGAATTGTACTTACAATCCTTGTTTTAAAATATTCAAAAATGAAAACAAAACCAATTGGTAATCTACATAAAGTACGCACTCCAGAAAATGTGGAAAGGATGAGAGTAGCGCTGTTACGAAATCCATGCCGCGTGCTCTGAGACATTTTGAGGAACTTCAGTGCATAAACGAAAATGGTCATCATTTGGAAGATGTGATTTTAATTTCGTAAATATCATTAAATGCCATTGAAACAATCATGGATGTTTATCTTTCAATAATTGTTTTTCAGGCCAAAACCAACAATTTTGTGATTATTTCAAAGACAGCCTATTCTTCTGCCCTTATTTCTCATTAATTGAAAACGATTCGTGGTATACTTTTTATTTTCTCGTCTACGAAGAGAAAGTTTTGAAACCATAAATAAAATTCGAAATCTTGATTAATTTCCCGGTTTCAGACCTTCCTGAATATGAGAAAATAATTTTTGTCTGTTTGTGAATACGATAACGCAAAACACATAACGAGTAGATGAAAGAAACTTGACGTGTACCCTTCCCACCCAAATTGTAAACAATAAAATCTCTGTCAAATTTTGGACCAAATTCATCAATGGGAAGTTACCAGTTAGTCCGCCCGTGCGATAGTTCAAAACACAACCAGCCAGGTGGGTGAAATTTGGCATATTGTTTTATCATTATTGTAGATGTGTATCAAATTTTGGTTAAAACCCGTCAAAGAGTTGCCTGTCTGGCTAGTCGTGACGCCAAATTTCATCCACCTGGCTCGTTGTGTTTTGAACTATTGCACGGGTGGACAAATTGGTAACTTCCCATTGATGGTTCTCACGGCACGTGAGAACGCTATAACTGAAAAATATAACAACAATAATGAATGAAGTTTAGTATTTGGTCGATGGTGTTAAATTGATGATGGTTGTTGAATTTTAGTATTTGGATAAACGCTGAATGAATTTTAGTACATGATCTTTATCCTGAAATTGTACACCTGTACAAAATTTTCGATCTGATTGGTCAAGGGGAAGATTTCCAAAATGTAGACTCTATTCCCTTCAGAATCCGACGAAGCTAATCATAAAATGTGCCACATTAAGTATATATAAGAAAAAGCACAGGGGATAACATTCCCGCTGATTTAATTTGCTGAGATTATTACTATGTTTGCGACGTGGATAAGTCATTACTTCTTATTATATCAGCTGTAAAATAGATATAAGGAAGTCGAATATAAACTATCTTTTTAGTGCAAATTTTTGAATGAAATATACGAGAGCTAATAAGAGACGGAGAATTGTCTATTTATAGCATTGTATCATGGATCATATGAAAAGAAGGAGAAAAATCCTTTAATTAATAAGAATATTTCAGGGAATTTTGTTTGGAATAGCGCATCAATACAAAATACTTTTTGAATATATTGAGACAATTGAGTTTACCCAAGGTTTTTTTAGGATTGAAAATTTTTAGGTAGTTACTAAAAACTACTACTGGTTAACAAAAGAATGAGAGAGATATGTCACTTTATTACCTTTACAGTTAACTACATCAATGTCTTAAACTTTTTCTATTTGCCTCCTTTTGGATAAAAAAAAAAAAAATCGCAACACCAAAATTGGAAGAAAAATAACATGTGGATTAACCGGCGGGAGTATTTTCTGTTCATTTTCTCATATACTTTCGCAGTGCGTCTAGTATTATGGTTTAGCTTTTTTGCATAATGAAGAGAATCGAGTATACATTTCGAACCTATTTCCTATCTCCGATTAAATCCAAAATTTGACATAGATATACAATTTTTGAGTCTGACCTCATACAAAATTTCATTTTTTAACTTATTGCGTTTTTTGAGATGCCGTCTTCACATACACACGAATAGGCAGATCAAGAGGTATTCAACTAATTGACGGATTTAGTCCAAAATTCGATACCGATCTGGAATTTTAAAGTCTAAACCTCAAACCAAATTCATTCGTCTAGCTTGTTCCGTTTTTGAGTTCACTGACATATGGATTGAATTCTAAAAATGTGTTTTACGAACTCAAAAAGTTCTAGAATGTGGAAATTCACCAATATCTCGTGGCTGAATGTTTTAACGATTATAGTATTTTCACTTCGTATGAGAGAAAGTAAAAACCAATTTAAAATAAGTCAGCAAATTTTAATGAAATATTTTAAGTCAAAATAATTTACTTATTAGTAATTTATAGTTATGAATATTGTAATTTTTAAAGAAGAAATTGCAAAAATTTTCGAAACCCTTATTGGGGTTTTGACTTCCTCCCAGCCCCCCCGGGGGGGGGGGGGGCTGGGGGCCCCCCCCCCCCCCCCAGAGCTTGACCATAATTCCACATTTTTTTTAAAATCACTACAGCTGTTTTTTTTTTTTCCTTCTTAATATTCCTTTTAAAAAATGACAACATTTCTTCTTGAGTTTTGACAAGCTCGAAAATTTTCCCTCTTTTGTAGCCAAAAACATGTTTTTGTTAGTTATTTCATTGTGTTTTTTATTAAATTATCGAAAGTATTGTAGTGTTATTTATGATTTTTATTGTCAAGTGAATAAAGTCTGTAAAGTTAAAGTGTTTTGGTTTACATGAGCCATAAGGTTTGACATTCGTCACGATGATACAAAATGTTTTATACCTCCGCCCCCCCCCCCCCACGACCCAAATCCTGAATTCGCCACTGCTTCCTGATGAAGAAACCATGAACTACTCAATAACATACTACCTTCAACAACAACTTCAACCCTCCTTCGCTGTTTTGCAACAATGTACAGATCTAACATCAAGATAAACAAAAGCACAAAAATCATCAATGGAGTCACCAAATGACGTCCTGTCTCTGGCAAACAATTAGCATACGATTTCTATCAGACTCCTCGCCCGTTACCATTCCTCCGAAAACAATTCGGACTGTCTAAACAGTTCATTGAAACTATTATGTGTGATTCAGCCGAATCTGTTCCGGAGCCGTCTCGTCTGACCCATTGAGTAAGGTACCTAATTGGCTCGTGGCCCTCCGATGGATAATTGCAGGCGCAGCCATCTGCCACTCACAGTGGGAAAAATCTCGTGTCACTGCGGATGCTATTTCTTTCATTGGATGATGAAGCGAGAAGTCATTATTTTAGCAACCCATAAGATCATTGATGTATGAGTTTTAAATTACTAGAAATGAGCAGTGAGGGGCAAGTAAAATATGTGTCAATTTTCAATAAGTAAATATGTTTTATACACCTTGTGGCTTCCCCTGCTGGCAGATATATTGACCACTCAGTGGCGTAGCTTGGACAAGTGGCGCCCGGTGCATAAATTGATTTATTCGCTCCCCACGAATGGTCATCAGTGGCTTCTAGTTCATTCCATAACCAAAAGGGTCAACTCAACCCAATGGTTGCAGAGTCTAAATGGAACTCCGGATGGAACGCTGTAAATGGAACTTTTTTTAGATTCACCACTTAGTGGGGTAGTTTGTGCAAGTGGCGCCCGGTGCATAAATTGATTTCTTCACCTCACATCCCAGTGGTCATCAGTGGCTTATCACATGTAAATGGAACACTCGGGTCACGGTATAACTTTTTCGCTCCCTTGTCGTTTTCGGTGTTTAAAAAGTAATATAAATGTACTAAAGGGTTGACTCCATGGTTCTTTATTAAGACTATCGTCCGGGACATAGATATACCTCTTTTGTCCCCTCCCATCGCTATGTCATTGTGGTCACTCTACCTTTTTTTATATAACTTGATTTCTAATCAATAATTTTACTTTTATTCAATCACCTCAGAATTTTCCTTATTCGAAAGCGTGAATGGAATAATTTCAAGCGACATTACAATCACTTGAAAAACATACTGCGCATGTCATCTAACATCTATCTAAAATGTGTGATATGTTCTTGGTCGGGTTATGGTTTACTGGTTATATCAGCGGCTTACAATCCTAGTCTGTTTATCCAAAGTTCGCTCCTCAACTATGCTCTTGAGCAAGAACTGTCATTTTATCTTTTTTTGCGTTCAATTGAATGAAACAAATCATAGCGCCAAGTCTATATATAAGTATAAGGCCGATGTGGCCTAATGGTAAGGGTTTTGGGACCGGCGGGTTCCCGACCGCGCATGTGAGCCTGGTGCACGCCAAAACCGACGTCGAGAGCTAAATGTCCTCCAGCCGGTGCGGTGCGAAAGCCTGGAGAGGGGATGTCAGTTCAGATATCGGCCTCGTTATCTGACAGCGATTCAAAATTACGAGGTCCATCCGAAAATAGCAATCGTGGTGCTTTAAAACAGGACGTTAGTAAAACTAAATGTCTATATGTAAAGGTAGGCAAAAGACAATAAAAAAATTATAAAGATAGAAACTTTTAAGAAAGTGTCTAAAATAAAGATAAGCATCATGAGACTAATCATAAAGATAAGCTTATGGTGGTCCCTGCGGGATCGATGAGATCCTTTAATAATAAATAAAAATTCTTGTTATTTTCACTGAGTTATGTTTTATAAATACAGATTAAGAAAACAAATTGGAAGCAAATTATGCATCTGATACAAAACATTTGTTCTATTTATGTTTGATTTTTGTATCCGGTACATAATCTAATTTTGTTATCAATAAATATAGAACCTGTTGACTCAGTTACAATCATTCGATCATTCTACTACTACTCTATGTTGATTTACGGAGCAAAAGTGGCAATTTTTGTTGTTGGAATGTTTTTTATATATCAACAACCAGCATAAAAGATAAAAATGCTTTTTACAACGAAAATTTTTTTAGTTATATTTCTGCTTGTTTTTTATCATGTGGGTAATCCATTTTTTTAAAGCTAAAATTCACATACTGTTTTCCGATGCATTTCAAACAGGTTTTTTTTAAGTATTAAACTTTGTGTTCGCAGAATTGCTTCGCTCAACAAGCTTGTTGTGACATGTTATGATCGAACTGCTTTGAATGTGTGTTGTACAAGCCAAAAAGTTTGTATAAATTCATCTTTCAAAATTTTCATTTTTCTTAGAGATGATTTTCAGTTTCCTAGAGTTGAACTCCAAGCAATATGAAAACAAAAATTAGACACCGGACCATTTCTTCTTGGAATTTTGAAGTGTGCAGTGAAAAAAGTACAGTATCTTAAAAATTACACGTTTAATAGCAAACAATCAGATCCAAAATCATATACTAGCAATTCGCTGTTATGGAAAATGTCGTGACAGATTTGAAAGAAATATTTTAGCTAAAATGCGCCGTTCCCCAAGTAACTCATACTCAACATGGCGGCAATAAACCATTCATACACTGTGTCAATAATTTAGTGCTAAGCATTTGAATACGCAAAGCCTAATTTTTGGTTTATTATTTTATTTTAACACAGAATAAACAAACAAAAAAAGGTTATATGTCTATCTAAAATCGTCTTTATAATACAGTCGGACCTCTATTTAACGAAGTCGCTAAATCCTGAAAAAAAGTTCGTTATATGGCAAATTCGTTAAATAGAGATTCACCTTTTAAAATACTTTAAACTACACAAAGCAGATTTTAAATTCATAAACACTAAATATTATTAAAAAAGTAATTAATCACACCTTTATTTTGTAAATTAATATATTTGTTTTATATATTTTACCCATCAAAAAGAAATCTGCAAGGAAAACAAGAATAAAACAAAACATTGTCCAGAAATACACTGTATTTTCAATTAAAAAATAATTTTATATTAAAATTAATGAATTTTAGCATTTCATCATACGAAGGTTTGTTGAATTCTGCATCATGATCACTTCCATCTTCATCATCTTCGTCTTCATCGCAATTCATTGCTGTATTTTTTTTATTTTTCACACTGTCCACTTCAAAACTGCCTCATCCACATCTTCATAGACACTTGCTTTTAAACGTTCTGAACAAGAATTCGATGAATCATAATTTTGTATCTTATCACGATTTTTTTATTCTGGTTGATAAGCTGTTTGGAGGAATACCAAATTTTAAAGCAATATCCTTTTTTTCCACGCCTTTATCCACCTCATGAAGAATTAAATTTTTTCAAGCACTTTCGCTTTGACATTTTCCAGCTTCAAGGTCATTGATCACCATAAAATGTGTTAAAAGAAAGAATAAGTTCGAAATGTTTAGAAATATTTTGAGGAATAGGGAGAAAAAAATATTGGATCACAAGAAAAAGTTCGTTAAATAGAGAATGCACTTCGCTATTTGGAGGTTATTTTACGAAGAAATTCGCAAAATGTTCTTGGTTCCAAGAAAAAGTTCGCAAAGCAGAGAAAATCGCAACATAGAGGTTCGTTAAATAGAGATCCGACTGTATTCTATATTTATTAAAAATTTGCTTTGATTTTTTTTTTAACTACCGCCAAAATGTGGAGCAAAAATTAAGATGATAATCTTCTTGTGTATACAGTATATTCTTCACTGAATGTTGTTTTCTCTCTCCTTAAATGCTTGCTATTTCCCCCCAATGTAATGAATGAAAGAATAAAACAAAAATTAATTTTTTGAAAATGTAATTCAATCAATAAAATAAACGATATGATTCAATGTTTAATTTGCACGATTTCATTTCTATTTTATTGAAAAAGCTTTTGAGATTTGAAATTATTTAAATTTGATTTAATGAATTTTTGTGTATCTCGCCTTTGCCATCAGGGCATGATTATAGGTTTTTATTTTTGGATATCAGTTGCTTACCACCTTTTTTTAAAAATAAATTTAACTTACATCATTAACGCATTAAAATATTTTTATTTACATTATACATTAATAATGTATTATTTTAATCAATTAATAATGTGAGAAGGCATAAATTGAATTCTCTAAACATTATTTACAAGCTTAAATTGTTTTACCACTTGCTCTTGCCAATGGGTTTTCGATTTTATTTTATCTGAAATTTAATGCATAGGAGTAACATATTAAAGCAGCGGGAGTTTTCTCCCTTCGGCATTCTCTTATTCTTATACAGTGCAGCACGTTTTGTGCTTAACTGCGCAGTACAGTGAAACCTGTGAATAACGATACTGTCTATAAAGATACATCTGCCTATAACGATATTTTCTTTGATCAAAGCGGAATTCTTATTTACTCAATGTATTTTTAGCTTACCTACAGTGATAATCACTTTTTAGACATCCCGGGGGTCGTCACATCCCATCCCTGCACTCAGAATAACCGATTCTTTAAGAACTAGAAGATTTGTGCACGTCTAAGACGGGCTTTTAGTTAGCCTTCCAAACATATTTTATATTCCATTTTTACAAATTTACTAACGAAAGTTATAGTAGTAGAAAATCTCATTTACATTGGCAGAGTGGTTAAGAAATTAAAAAAAAAATAAATATGAAAAACAGAACTGATGAATCAATTGACACTAACTTTCATTTAATAATAACCTTACTTTTAACAATTACTTTCGTTTCGTCCGAGTAAAAATATGGCAAAATCCACTAACAGAAAAAAATGCATTACCAAATACAAAATAAATAAATACTTAAAGAAAATAATAAAAAAGAAATAAAACTGTTAAAGCGGCTCAATTTATATATAAAAAAAGTCATGAATCAATTGCCACGAACATTCGTTTTCATAAATAACTTTGCCGAGGCAAAGAGAAATGAAACAGATGAAGTCATTTTATTGAAATTTATTCCAATCCAGCATGAATAATAAAAAAATTGTCCGAGTTTTCTGACGCCATAATAGAAATCGGATTTGCGCGTTCGTTAATGACTGATAGCACAGGGGCGTGCTTATTTATAGGCGTAGACAGATCGTCTGAATCTGTTTGGCACGTAGCCAAACCAAACCACGTGACAGCATTACCGGATCAGCGAGAGACAGATCTGGGTTATAGTAATGTGAGATAACAGGAGAATTGGAATGTGCACAGATATTTGTTGCATCTCTCAGGCTGTCTCAGGCATCTCTCACTGTCGAACCAATTCATTCGCGTTTAGCATTTCGGACTGACCACTTGTTCCTTGAATTTCGTTTCTAATGCGTTAAAGTCTTGAATCTACAATAGTAAGGCGTAAAATATTAGTATTTGAAGACATTACCTAAAACATTGGCTTTATTATGAAATAAAATTATGCATCTACCTCCGTTTTATGCATACTTTTATTGTTAGTTAAAGTGCTAACTAAAATTTTCACTTTAAAAAGTAAAAATTTAAAAAAAATTTGAAGTTCATAAAATACAATTTCATATCAGAGAGTATTTCGATTAATCGATAAGCGCAATAAAATTAGTATAATAGCACATATACGCCTACACAAATATCGGCCGCACAAATGCTCAAACTGTCTACACCGACAACCTGTCTATAACAATATTTTTTCTCCGTCTCTACAATATTGTTATATACAGGTACCTCTTTCCGAAGACTAAATAGGTTCAAAATTTGATATGGATCAATTGTGATGTTAGGACAACATAAATTCTATTTATCTTGCTTATTATGCTTTTGTGTTTACATGCACACGAACAGCAACAGAGATTAGCAGTCTACCCTTAAATAGATTTAGTTTAAAATTAGACAAAAATCTACAATTTGAGTGTAAGGAGCATGTTCTAAAGTTCACTCATCTAGCTCGTATTTTTGACTAATCGTTTTCATATACAATTGGCATCATGATATGGGTTTTTCTTCATTTATATTTAAAATGCTCATAAATGAAACATCGAACGCGTGTATTAGAAATCAGCGGGATTGTGTGTTTGTCCTTTCAACCCATTCGAATATATCCACCATATGGCAAGTTTCATGTTTACTTAGTTGTATAGTGAAGGGAATTGAGTTTGTATTTTGGAGCTCTTCTCTTTAACCTAGTGAATGCAAAGTTTGCTTCATTGCTTTTTAATATCAGGACCACATACCAAATTTCATTCATCTAATTAGTCATGTTTTTGACTAATTAATATTTTTTTTCACTTTCATATACTGACGAACAGACGACAGAACAGAGAGTCACCCAGTTGGCGAATTCTAAAATATGATACGGGTCAATAATTCTAATGATAAAAGCACACACCAAATTTCATTCATCTAGATCCTTGTGTTTTTCTAGGCAGCGGTGGCCTAGAGGTAAGGTATCGGGGCCGGAAGGGTTCCAGGTTCGGAACCCGATTCCACTAAAGATTCGTCGTGTATGTGGGCCTGTTGCATGTTAAATCATACGTAGAGGGCAAAACGCCCTCCCGCTGGTGTGGTGCGGAAGTTTGGAGAGGGGGTGCCAGTGTAAGTGTCGTTCTCATCATCTGACCGCGGTTCACAATTACGAGGTCTGTCCCAAAATAGCCCTCGTGTTGCTTCAAAACAGGGCATTAACTAAACTAAACTAAACTAAACTAAACTAAACTAAACTAAACTAAACCAAACCTGTGTTTTTGAGTTTTCGTGTTTACGTGTATACAGACGGACTGACAGATTCAAATTTGATGGCAATCTACAATTTTGGCTCAAACACCACATAATTAATTTGATTCTTCTAGCTTCCTGTGTTTTAGAGTTATCGAGCTCAAAGACAGGCAGGTAGGGAAACATAATTCCAAAAATGAAAGCTTTCGAACTCATAGAGGGCCTGAAGAATAGATATTCCTCAAATTATCGAGGTCGAATTCTTTGACAATACTTTCTCTTTGCATCCAATTCATTGACAATACTTTGTCTTTGCATACTTCGTATACGAGAAAGTAGAACTCTGCCATGGAATTTTTTTTGTTTTGTGCACCGCGTATGTAATTGTTATAAAACGTGTTTAATATTTTCACAAATGGTTGGACAAAAACGATCTACGAAGCTGAAGGTCCCCCCCCCCTTAAAAAATCTTTTTAAAAATATTTGTTATACCTGTTTGAGAGATAATTCATATACATGATGCGTTTCTGTATGATGGAAATGGTTAAAAGTAAGAGAAACAGATTTGTCCAATCAGCATCATTACGAATCATTATCGAAGTAAGAATAATATGGCGACACATCTGCAAATCAAATTATGCATCTGGTTTTATTAGTAATGAGATAATTTAGATAATATTTCTACTTTTTACTTTGATTAGCCTCAGTTAGATAAAGTAGAATAGACGGCACAAGAGCAGCTGTAACTGAATTAAAAGCAGATGTCTACAGTGCAACTGAGTATTTTTTGTAGTTACTATTAAAATGATAAAATCTCACCTTTCATGTGTATTTTTCCTTTTTTCATACTGGCACGAACCTTTGTGATTTCTTCTCAACGATACAATGTTAATTTTTTAAACATGATAAAGATTTCAAGTTTTATTTATTTATAAAGAACGTGTAATTATAGTTTAAAAATTTGGATGATTTGGATAAGCTATAGTAAATCCTTATAAAACTCAACAGGATTTCATGTAAATTAAAGGAAAGTAAAGTTAGGATAAATGTCTAATTTATGATGAATAAATAGTATGTTATGTTTCGGATTACAGCGATAATGAATTGTTACAACATTAATTTCATTTAATTATTTCAGTACTCAACTCTCTAAGCGTTTTTCACTTATTTTTCCGTTTCTCATATTGAATTCGAAAGCAGATAATTAATGTTTATATGTACAATTTCAGAAATTACCATGAATGAAATATTCTTAAGATTTCAGAGACTTGATGAAATGAAATGGAGATCCAATTATTTACTTTAAAAGTAAATTTTTAAGACTTTAAAGCAAGTAGATCAAAATAGCTAACCACCCAGAAGGTTAAAAAAGTACACGAATATAGGTACTTGAAAAGTAATTACCTTACTATTAATAATTACCTTAATTATCATAAAAATAATTACATTACCTGAAAAAAAACAGTGATTGTTTTCCCCCTCGTTTATCTAGTGTACTTACTCAATGCGACATGACTGCAGGTACCTGAATGAAAAGTAGGGTAGACCAGGGCTAGTTGGGCCGTTTATTCTTCTAAGAATTTTTGAAAAAAAGGGGATTCAAAGTTTTTAAAAAAATTTTAAGCTGACGTTATCAGTGAACTTTCAGAAATAATTCGCCATAGTAAAATTTGAATGTATTAACTATCAATATCAATTTAAAACCTCAAACTGACACCAAAACGCTTGGCTCAACCTGCTCCGACTGCGGGGTAAGTTGAGCCACTACTAACATGAAGAGACTATCACAAAACATTCTTCTATATTATTAACCTTTATTAGTTTAAGTAACGTAGTTGTGTTATTATCCACATTACGTGTATTATATACACATTTTGTGCATTTCTATTCAATAGAAACAGAGATACAGCTTTTATGGTCATCGTCAAATAGTATTTTGTAATTATAATCAAAATTGAGTCCGCATGGTTTTTCGTAACAAGTATCTTGCATAACAAATCTGGTACAATTCCATCCCACATATTCAGAGATATTTTTATAACGCACATCCTGATAAACCCTGTGCAGCAGCGCGGGCCAATGTGCCCCATGCGAAATGGCCCAACAACCCCCCATACCGGCATTTTTGTTTCTCATGAGTGTAGGGATTCATTCTGAAAGCATTTCGATAAACAAACAAGCCCTAAAGTAACAGTAAAGAATTATATTTCTAAATATTATTTGTAAAAATGGAAATTATAATTTATAATCAAAGAAAAAAACAATTATTCATAAGTGAGGATATTTACTCAGCTTAGCAAAAATTAGAAAATTATGGCTGATTCTTTAATGAACCCTACCTCTTCAATGACGCTGATGTGGAAGAAGGAAGGCGGGATAATACACACTTGTCTGGAATGGCAGCGTTAAAGACCAAAAAGTAATAAAAATATCGTGACTTGCCCAACGTGCCCCTATGGCCATCTAGCCCCGGTCTACTTTAATGAAAAAAAATTTCTCCTAAATTAGAAAAAAAAACCCCCAGTGATTGCATTCTTTCCTCGAATATCTAGTGTACTTATTCAATATGGCGCTTTTTGTGTTCAGCTTTGTAGTATAATGGAGCGAATCGCTTATACATTTCAGACTTCGCTGACCGATGTGGGCCGCGGCGGCTTTAAATAAAAACATCAAAACAAGAAGCTTTGAGAGAATCCCGGATTGTTCTCCATAAGCCGAAAACATACAAGAGTGGCACCTAGTGAAGCTACAGCTTTTGCGAAGACAATGATGATTCATGCATAATCGGGGCCGGTGAAGGTCAAATATCAATCATTTACAGATTTCCTTTTTCTTTCCTTTTCCTTACTGCGCGTGGGGTTTAGGACTTGCACAACTTTCACTTTTTCTTTTCTCACGAAATTGTGGAAACAAAATTCTGTAACTTTTAATCCCTTATGTTTCCTTGTGTCCGACATTACCGACTTTGAGTTCGCGTACCCCCAGAAGTACGCGTACCACAGGTTGGAAACCTCTGGTTTATAAGCTACGCAATAAGCAAGAAAAGTGAAGTTTGACAATAAACTAGAAAAGCGAAATTCGGCCTAAAATGATACTCTATTCTCTTCACTAGACGACAAGGCTAAGCGCAAAACGCGCTGTTTTTGGGTGCTTGCGCTGTTCCTTCCGTTTTGACCTTCCATTTCTTGATTTCATCCAACTTACTATATTTTAAATATCTATTGTTTGCTGTGATGTTTTTGCTGTACGGTGGTGTAAAGTGTCTTCTGCCCCTTTGGGCGTTGTGGTTATGTTTGTTTGTGTGTGTGTTTTCATTCTTTTTAATGCACATTTTCGATTTGTAATTTTTGACCCCAAAGTGGGCTTGATTATTAATTAAATAAGTCGTTTCTTCTGTTTTTTTAATCAAAAATATCATATTGTATACCCTTAATACCGCCCATGTTCTGGCGATGCTTGTAAGCCCTCGATGTTAAATAAATTCTACTCAGGGAGGGCCAGGTGCCTGCTGCTTTCCCCCGAGGCTGTAATTTTTGTTCTTTCCCGGGCGACCTTTAAGATCTTACACCCTTTCGGGTAGGTTTGTTCCGTGGAATAGGTTGGGGTTCAAGCTCAAAACTCACCGTATTTGTGTAAATATAAGCTGGGCCGTCTTAACAAATTTGAGCACCCTGGGATAGAGTAATTTGGCTCCCCATCAGAACCTCAACTAGGAATTTGAATGCCCCAACTAAAATACTTGCCAAATAAAATAATTTAGGAGCAAGGAGGAAAAAAGTATCAGCGTGTAGCTAGCTACTTTATCATTAACTAGCAGTACGCGCACGGCGTTGCCCGCGGTATCAGGATTTCAAAAAAGCGGGGAAAAAAATGCCCACAATGACACGAAAAAGTTTTGAAAACAAAATCAAAACAAAAGATACACATTATTGATTTTCCCGCTTATTTTTCTTTGCGATAATGCCATTTATCAAAACAGAAATGTAATATTTTTGCTTTCTCCTCTCGACAATGAGGCGAATGTAATGACGTCACCTGCCGGAAGGAATGGGATTGTAGAAATGTATGAAAGCATATGACGTCACCTGCTGCGAGGAACGTCACGCTGCAACAATGCATTCTGGGATGGTCCGGAGAAGTTCTCGCTGTTAAATCTCGCTAGCGAAAAAAATGTTTGAACTGATCAGGGAAAAATTAATTAAAAAAAAAACGGAAAAAGATATTTTAACCGTTCTTGTTTTAAATTCGACAGAAACGTTCCAGTTATGAGCTGAAAAAAAATGAAAATTATAGAGATGTTGGAACGTCAGATGCGATAATTTGAAGAAATCTTTATTAAAAATTACCATAAAAGTGACTATTTTTCAAAAATTTCTCAAAAATTCAGTAAATTATGTTAGACGTACGAAACAAACTTCATTAGAACGGAAATCGTTTGTTCTTTCCGATAGTGTAACTGTTTTTTTTGTACAATTATTCGAAGCCAGACTATTGAGAAATGAATCCAAAGAGTCACCCAAAGCAACACAAAATATTAAATAAAAAATTTTCTAGATTAAATTTTAAAATTCCGGCTTCGAGGTTCATTCAATCAGCATTATGACTACCTGTGTGCCATATTTCATGGCTGTAAGTGTGATAGATTCGTCTGGACATCGCACGCACACACACACACGCACGCACACAAACATTGCCTTTTATAAGTATAGATAATGTAGATAACTTCTAATACACGCATGGTTTAGGATTTTCTCATCAATTGTCTCTGTATGAATATTTTTGAACTGATTTACATACTTATATAAGATTATAAAATCGAAGGCTATCTGATTACAACCTCTAATCACATTACTTTTAATATTTAAATAAAATTTTTGTATCAAAATTGAAATTGAATCAGTATAATAAAGTTTCAGGCGCCCTTGGGCTACAACCCAATTAACCCAATGGATAGAACAGTCCTGAATATACGCGAAAGTCGAGGGGAGAATATTTCAGCTGATTTAAGCTGCACTACTTAAAAATGTAAAGGGCAACATATAATCTTTAATGGCATAGAAGGAACAGGATTAATCAAAGGTTGAACAAGGCAATGGAATGATTTGTGAAACTTTGTATCATTTCCAGGAGGCAGCCACTCAAGTAATGGACGATTTATTCTTAAATTATTTGTGCAGAGATGTAATGGTAAGAAGAAATGAATAAGATTCTCTTCTCATTTCTGGCCAGCAGACTGTTTATTCTGTCTGGACATTGAGGTTGTTTTATTCGTTAAGTTCATAACTCACGGAATTCATCTCCTTGATTATGAACTGAATACATTATTCCAAAGCCTTTTTTGATTTGTCAGAATGAAAGAAAATAGAGAAGAGTACGAAATTCATTCTAGACTTCGAACAGCTCGTTATTTTCAAAAACTTGTGATTTATTGAGCTTTTTTGTACTCTTTTTTAACTTTTAAATAACAAAAAAATATTTAATGTAATATTAAATTTAATTATTAATTAAAATTTTATATAACATTAAAAGCAAATTGAAAATTCCTCACCGAGTAAAGCTGTTTAAGTCCTACTAAAGGTCTTTAAAATAAGTTTTCCCACAACTTTAATATACAAATATAAATGTTGAAATAAGTAAGCCAAAGCAATAAACATAGCAGTGAGCAGGATAAAAAATGGAGCGAAACCGATGTTTCGTGGCTTTTATTATGTATGAATCCTCATTTACTACTGTAACGAAAGATTTTAATTGAAGAATGTGCTGCAGTAATTTTCACAAATCTGCAGCTCTAAGCGACATTTTTTAAAGATCAGCGCTTTTAATTTGAGAAGTCCAGTTACACAATATTTCATTGAATGGACTTTCAATTTTACGCTTTTTGGCGGCAGTGTTATCAGCTGCCTACAGAAAATATCATGCCATTTCTGTACAGTCAAACCTCTTTATAGCAGCCACCCTCTTTTCTGAGGAAAATTGGCCGTTCAGAAGGGTGGCCGCTCTAAACGGGTTTCATGTTTGTAATTACAAAATACGCATTTAAACTGATTTACATGTTTACATAAGATTACAAAATCGAAGGATGACTAGTTACAAGTCCTAATCATAATACTTTAATCATATTTAAAGTTATATTTAAATAAAATTTTTGTTTTTAATAAAATCAAAATTGAAATTGAATCAGTATAATAAATTTTCAGGCGCCCTTGGGTGATTTCTGATAAAATGAATTTTAAGAATCGTCTGAACAATAAAATACTTTATTCAAACATTTCTAATTTTTTTTTTTGAAAAAATACACAATTTGTGTTTGCTTGGATCTTATAGTTTTTTTAGGGGTTAGCTCTTTTTTCATTTTTTTTTATTGGAAAAATAAATTCCTAATTGCGTCGCAGGTAGTTGTTGAGGAATGGACAATAATATCATAGATTTTTCGAAAGTCTTTTGAGCGAAAGTTTCATTTGCTGATGGTCGCACCTCATATCAGCAGCTTCTTTGTCAAAGTTCGAATCAGCGCTTGGAAGGAATTCTTGACTGAAGAACCCGAAATTCACTTTTCTCTTCACATTGGGAAGGGAATGATTGATTGAAATATGATTTCTGGCGTTGCGTTTGTGTGGATGATTTTTTATGTTTTTTTTTTCTTTCCTTTCTTTTCTATTAATAAAAGGTCCGAGGTCAGAGAAACGAAAGGAATGTATTTTATTTAACTTGAACGGGCACACTCAGGAAGGTTTGAGCGGTCGTTCCTAGATGTTATTTTAACATTATGTCTATGGGTCGAAAATTCCGCAAAAATTTCACAGTGGCCGTTGAGAGGGGTGACCGCTAAGAAGGGTTGCCGCTCATAGAAGTTTTACTGTGTTAGAATTTCTCGGCTTAAGTGTGACAATAACATTTGCAGTTTTTAAATCCCCTTAAAATACTGATTTTGCGAAATAGCATATTTTGTACACTCTTAATTTTCAAACAGATGTTTTGAGCGTTTTACAATTCGGGACTCACATTTCCAAATAAGTTTCATTCTTGTGCATTCTCCAATGAACCTCGTAATTTTGATTCATTAACATCAAAATATCATTAATGATTTTTGTTCGGAATTTGAAAGGTGATTAATATTTCATTAAAAAATATACCTTTCTTATTTTGGTTTTAATAATTAGGTTTTTTTTCAGAGTTTTTTCGACTGATATCTTCATCCCCTACTGGCTAACAATCACTCTTATGGGAAATTAATTTTCAGTTTTCATTGTTATTTAATTAATTAAGAATCGTAAATCGAGAAACATGGCACCTAAAATTAGCCCTATACTACGTTCTAATTTGAATAATGTGAATTTGTATCAGGTAGTCTTTCGACTATTTTAAATTAACTTTGGAAACTTCAACAAATGATTAACTGCTTAATTTGGTTGTCCCATTTTATGCTTTAAAGCTTTTTAAATTAAAAATTAAAATAAGTTTTAATTTGCTTCCTGTGCTTTCAGTTATACAGATTTGAGAAATTTAAAGACATGTAATGTAAGGCTACGGGATTGCAATTTCTACGTCCCTAAAAATGCAGGAATTGAGTTTCATCTATTGAGTTGCGTCTTTTTCTAAACTTGAAGGAATTGAATTTTATTCATTTACCCGTCAAAAACTTGCTGACGGAATCAGCATCGTGTCTCTTTAAAAACAGTCGGTATTGATCAAATCCCACTATTACTGGTTAAGACGGAGTTTTCTATCAATGGGGTGGATATTTGACTTTCCTTTCAGTTTGCGTAAGGTTCATTCATGGCAAAAAAGAATCGAAAGTAGGGGGTGGGTGATCGAAAGAGGGGGAATCAAATTACCGCTTGGTGGGGGTCGGAGAACCAGGATGGAATGCAAATGCAGATGAATTTCCGATGATGGCTCATTTGTCAGCTCATTGTGGTTCAGTTTCATCATCTTCCTCTCTTTCTCCCCTTTTTTAATAGCCGAAGGTTAAGAGCGTCGGATAGGGGTTAATGTGGTGAAGGGGGGTTGATTCGTTCATGAAAACTCGTCACCTCGCAATGAGTCGGCCCTGCGACGCACGCGATCACGTGAGTTGCAAAAGGGTAGTTCTTGCTGATTGGTGATCATTACTTTAGTTACCTTTAATGCGTTTGAAAAGTTATTTGATTAAAAATTAGAGTTTCTGTAATTGGTCAAATTTATTGAAACGAAGTTATTCTAAAAGTGTACACTTTTAGCGCTTAAATTCAAATTAAATATTCCAAAAACTGATTAAAAACACACCTAAGATGTACAAAATATTTCTCTATGCTGATTTTTTAAAATAAATGTGCAGGGTTATTACAAAAGAAATCATAACTTAATAATACAATATTTTCTAAAATAAACGGCCACAATTTTGGTTGGCTAACCACTTAAAAAATTCAAAAATAATATCACATTGGTGGTGGTACCAATACAATTTAATTTAGCATAATCCTTCCAAGTTTATGAATCAGAGTCTCGCGATAAAGAGAAAGTTTGACATCTTCTGCTGGTCAGTGAGATCACCTAGACAGCACCTGAGGCAGAAATTTGACTTCGCATGTTCTTTTTATCAGTACAGAAATTTGAAGGTCGCTTCATGCTCTATTATCTGCGATTTACTATGAATTGCTTTGTTTTCTGAAAATAAACTTTTATTATTTTCATTCAATTTATCATGAATATACAAAAAAAAACCCCGTGATTCACTAAGTTCGTTATTAATTTTGGTGGTTCTAATACCACTTAATCTAACATTTCTAGCCATGCTCACGAGTCAGGGACTCAAGATAAAGGGCAAAGTGTAGCAGGTTCCATTGGTCAAAGAGATCTTGGAGCACTTACGCAGCAGCCTGATTTAACTGCCATACATGGCGGTGGTTTGCCTTTCTGGAGGACATTCAGCGGAACTGGCCAACAGTTGTGTTCCGCTTGGAGGAAAACCAGGTTAACTTTTATACGCGAACACTCCTTTGTCGAAAGTCTTATCGGTCTACCGGTTTTTAAATAATGCTGGTTAAGAGCACAAACAAAAGTCAGAACCCATAACCTTCTTTTTCAGATTCATATTACTCAGCCATGCCATGCCCTAATCTATTAGCCCACCGATGGCAAGGCCGTCTTATCCAGTGGGCTAGTTGTGTAGTAGGCAATAGGCGCCGTTGATTCAAGGCGCCTAAAAATCTACTATACTGATTTTATTTTAATTTTGGACCAAGAATTTATTTAATTACAGAATTTGATATGCTGAAAGCTAAAATATGAATTGGTGGTTATAATTAGTCGACTATGTTTTCTAAACCAAATCCACGCCAACCTAAGGTAATTTAACATACGATAGCAGATTTAACGTGCCCCAGCTCCAACTATACGGCATATTTTTGGCGAAATCAGATCTCGAATTTCCAATCCTCTGATCCACGAAGTAGAGACTTGACCACTCGGCCATAGGTGCCTCTTATATCCTTAAACTGCTTCTGCTTACTGTCAGAATTTTCATGAGTTTAACTATGGCTTTAAATCTACAGCACTCACTGCAAGTCTCTGTGGGTGTGATGTGACTTTCTCGCCTGTCTATAACCTATAGGAACTTTAATTTTTCATCTTTCTTACTAGAATTCAGTGGCATTCGGTAGTTCTAACACCTAATAAATCAGTCAAATTTTTAGTACACTTTATGAATTTTATATTATTTATACAAGCTTTACAAATACGTATCTACAATAATGTTACATATTTGCATTTATAACTAGCATAATTCTATGTTAAATGTATGAGCTACTGAATCAAAATGTTCAATTGTGAGCAGGGATGTGGCGAAGAATCCCCCCCCCATATTTTTTCCCGAGTCGGCATTTTGGCCATCAGTCGGCAAAATTTGATGGAATATTTGAACATAATATTTTATTCTACACACCGTCGATGTTTGAATAAGCATGATTTCAGTCTTAAAGAAGGAATGCGAAATTTTATTACTTAAGTCGGTATTTTTCCTGCCACTTAGTTGAAATAATTTAATTATCGAAAGAAAACTTATACACTGACTGCAAAATAGGCAAAACTATGCTTGTTTTTGGGAGAAATTGTCGATTCTGCTATCGATTTTTTACTCATAGATTCAAAAATAGGTTTTTTTTTTTTTAATATATTGATGATATCTATCAGTTCTCTAAAATCGCTATATATCCGACTCAATCGATAAGTCGGCATAACAAATGCGATTAGTCGGCAAACGATAATGATCTAAAGTCAAACAATTAATTGGAAATCAATTGAAGGAAAATTTGTAACCTTAACAGGGAGACGCACAGACTGAAAAAAATCAGACGAGTTTTTTTAGAAAATATTTCAAACGTGATTTTCAATATATAAAAGTAATTTTTATTGTTTACAGGCTACAAAAATATTTCGCTTTGTTTATATTAAGCTTAATACAACAAAATATGAAAAATCGAACGAATTTTCGGTGATTAAACTTTATACTGAAAATAACAGAAATAACCCGGCTGCACAGATAAAACACCACAAGTTACGAACATAATGAAAATGTTCATCCTGGAAGTAGCACAGCACGCGTATCTCTAACAGTGATGTCGCAAAGGAAGAAAAGGGGGGGGGGACTGATATCCTGGACATTAGTCCTGGAAGTATGTTCAGAAATGTATTTAATGACCGAATAAAGTGTCATCCCATCTATCCTATTTTCCACAGATTCTTATAAAAATTAACCAGATATTTTTCTATAAATCTTGGAAATTCAAAGGATTCTATTCAGAGTGGCAGTTGTCTAATAGGAACGTTTTCAGCTCAAATTCATGAATAATTCGAATTTTTCCTCTAATCCAAAGAATATCCTATTAAAATAATGTAAGGATATTGTCTATAATTCGAATACTTTTTGACTAATTTGATGTCAGAACTAAAAACTGTACTTATTTTTTTAAAAATGTTTTCATTATTTAAATACGTCCGAACCTTGTGTCTTCATCGATCCTAAGAGGATAACTTTCACAGCCCTTTGCTTCCTCCAAAGCGCAGAAAGCTTTGTTTATGGTCAAACAAAAAAAGTGTTTTTTTTAAAAGCGATTAGAGAGAGCAAAAATTTAATTACTGGAAATCCAGTTTCTATGAAATTTAACCCTATCGAATCAGTACAGCAACGAAAACAAATTTAAGCACACTTATGTCAGTCATTTTCTTGTATGATATTCCTACGTTTAACATTCCTTCTGTACTGCTGTTCTGCATAATTTTTGAAAGGAAGATGCCCGGAGAACTTTGAAATAGCTTTCTGACTAGAGCAAGTTCAATCTTTGTATAGAATTAGTTGCTCTAAATCAAAATCTTAAAACATGATGTTGAAAAGAATTTTTTTGAATGAACTTTCTTGGACATGTAAAAATGTCATTGTTATTATTAATTCTCTATATTATTATCAAGTACAATCGTGAAATTCTGTCGAATATGAAGCTGATAATATCAGAAAAAAATCGTTGTTAGCATTAACAGTTAATGTAAATTTTTATTTTGCAATTCTGCCTTCTCCTGTCTTATTTTTAGTTGTCATGTTTTGTTTCTAATATAATTTGAAATTTTAATTTTGATTATTAATATATTATTAAGATAAAAAGAACCGCTTTTTCGGATAAATTTAAAATTGAGGTTTAAATTAATTACTCCAAGTTTATTATTTTAATTTAATTAAAATGTTGAGGTACGGCTTTCTGCCCAATAATATCCGGAATCATATATATATATATTCTTTTAAAATGTTTCTACCAAATACTTAATGTGTGCTGAGATAAAGGAGAACACACACTCAGATAAAGACATAAGAATTGAACTAAAGGAAGCTTCACACTTGATTGGAGCTTTCACATTATGCTGGATATTCAAAATTATCAGACGTTTCTTCACAATGAAGTAATCAATATTATAATCACAGTACATGTCAACAATAGTTGTCACTTATAAACATAGCATTATCACCAATCACTTTCGATTTAATTTTTAAAATGGTTTATTAGTTTCCTTTTTGAACGAGAACTTTTTCTGTGTAATAGCACAGTAACTTTCTCGGGTAATGATTAGTTTTTAAATACCTATCTCAATAATCACGACGCTTTCAAATAATCACAGAAAATTGCATGTATTGGAGAAAGTAACTGAACTGTATTGGAGAAAGTGAACTAAAATTTTTCGTGCGCTATGGAAATATTATACGTAATGATACTCTCGTTAAAACTTTATTACCCGTCTCTACACTGAATGTATTGAGATGAAATGCATATATAATGTTTCACCAAACAGTGATATAATAATCAGAATACTTAATTGTGATTCACGAACAAATTTATTCAAGATCTTCTGTGTTTGAACCCTTTCAAAATATTTTTTGCCATTTCCAGCAAAGGGAAATAATTAGTCAAATGAATCGGTAAAATCGATGGTAGAATCTCATTCAAATTTTTTTTCAGAAAAATAAGAATGATTTACTTGCTGTTTTTACAAATGCTCCTAAATTCAATGGAAACTGCTTGAATTTTGTAGAGATTTCAAAAGTAGCATTTAAATTACGGAAAAGTTCTACCTTCAACTTTCAAAATTATTCGTCTCATTGTAACATCGCCTTTATCTTCAGAACCTTGTGAAAGATAACTTAGTGCATTGAAGATGTTTTTCCACCATATTCACACGAACATGAGTCATGAACATTTGGATTAATTAATGTTTTGCGTTAGTTTAAAAGATGAAGTGAGATATGATTGACATTCGTGATGTTTCAAACAGGTAGTCTCAGTTAAAGTTCCCTAAAATAAAGCTTTGCTTACCAAAGTTTGCTTTAAAGAAAAATTCCATAATATCTATTATTTTTCAAAAAAGATAATACAAGGTGGTCATAAATTTTTGGACCCATTTCAAAAATTAATTAAAAAAACTAATAATGTTACAACTGTGCTTTTTTTAATGAGAAAGCAAATAAAAGAGGTTTTTTCCCAGATAGGTGGCGTTCCATTACGTCGTTCTAAATTTGCTACAGCGAGATATTTCCAAACGCGATGGCTACCGATCAGCAGAATGCGCGTTTTCTGGTTTCCTTTTTTAGTTTTTCTTCAATATCTAAAAATCGATTCAATTTTCGAATTACAATTCTTTAAAAAATTAAAGAACGTAAAATTCTCTACAAATTCATGATTTTATTTTTCTTCTAGCTTTAACAGTTTCGCAGATAATGGCTCTCAAAATGGGAGATAACCAATAATTTATGACCACCTAGACCACTGTAATGGCGCGTTACCTATTTGAAAAAAAATAAATTTTTTAAATGCACTCTCATTTAAAGAGAAAAGCCGTAGTTGTAACATTATTAGTTTTTTTTATTAATTTTTAAATGGGTCCAATAATTTATGACCAACCTGTAGATTCATGCATTCCATGTATTAAACTTCTCAGTACGAACATGCTTGTATATTAGACCACATTTTTTTTTAAGTCGGCAAAATTCATCAGTAAAGTCGGCATTTTTATTGTCTCGGCCCCCCCCCCCTCAGAATTTAGATGTTCGCCACGTCCCTGAATGTGAGGGAGAAAAATATTATGCAAGCTGTGACACAGCATGAGTCCAATGAAATCAATTGCAAGGTGACAAGCTGGAGCAAATATCATCCCTGTTCGGCTGGAAAGACAGATATACCGAAGACAAGAGCGTTTCACTATGACCCATGTTCTAACTGTATTTCTTTTTACCTGCCCCTATATTGCCTATTTACACAATAGGAGGACCTCATGCGTAGTGAAAAGGTAAACGGAATCATGCTTTATTGGGAAGTCTCCAAGAGAAAAGAAAATGAAATACAACTAGAGTGCGTCTGAGAAAATATCCTAGAATTTCAGGAATTTTCTGAGAAGTTTACGAAGTCATTAAGAATTTCCTTTCAGCGCGTATCTGTTCAGTTCTCCTAAGTCAGACATGCTCTCTTCTCTGTGGTCCGCGATAAACCGCTTTGCTTTACGAAACCGTCTTATTCACTTCCTTGTTTGTCTGCCATTTATCATGAGCATATCAAAAAATGTAATCCGTCATGTATGTTATTTATTTTGGTGGTTATAATAATACTTGGTCTAGTATTTCTAGCCAATTTCGTGAGTCAGGGCTCAAGATAAAGGGAAAGCTTCTGTTAGTCAAACCAACCGTGGAGGTCCTACGTAGTAGTCAGATTTAGCTTCAGTATTAGGGTATAGATTGACTTCCTGGAGGACTTTCAGGAAATTTCTAGCATTTGTTTTGCCCTTGGAGGAAAACCTCCAGCAATAAACCTGGTCGGCGATGTTACAATTTTTTAATAATGCTGGTTAAGAGCGCAGAAAGAGGATAAAACTCTCAACCTTCATTCTCCAATTCATACTTCTCGGCCTGGCCTTAACCTACTTGGCCGCTGGTATTATTTATTTTTGAGATGCTCATTAAATTATCTTTAAAGCTTTACGTCAACCGTTTGTTAATTAATTTTAAAAATAAGGACAGCCATCGTTGTTCACATTTTGTAAGAGTCTAGCAAAATCTATGTAAGGAGTCTCTAGTAACAACGACCATTCTGGGATTTCAGGTGCGATCTGATGCAAGACAGTTTGACAGAAGTCAATATGTCGGAGAAAGGACAATGCCTGACTTGGTCGAAGACCATCCCCGCTGCAGGTGTTGCCTAGACATGGCATTGATTGACAGAATCGCCAACGTGTCTAGGACTGGGCAATGCCGTATTCTTAGGAGAATACAAAGGTGAACTTTTGACAGATTAGAGAGAAAAATCGGCCTTTGTGGAAATAGCGATAGCCAAAGAAGAATGTTGGTCAGCGATTTTTGAAGCTTTGTGAAATGGAATGCCATTTGATTAATGACGAGACCTTTAGAGTAAAATAAAAAATGTGATCTTGGGTTTTGAGAGGAGATCGATTTTTGCTACTCTGGGAACAGGAACCAGAGTGCTCTGGTAAGGATTTTGAGAACCCGACTTGCATTTCTCCCGAGTGGTATTACGTTTTTGTGTTTTGCGGACAGACCCGGACTTCAGGTCTGATCTTGAAGAAGTTCACCCGAACTTCGGAAACGTATTAGATTTACCAGCGTACTGCAGTGTCAGTGTTAGTTTTTTTTGTGGATTGACTCCTTACCTCGGACCAGATCTTGCGGAAGTTCACCTGAGCCTCGGAAACCATACTGAATTTTTCCAGCAGAATCAAGTGTTAGTTTACTCTCGAAAATTATTCAGGAGATACCTCAAGCAAGTTCACTTGGAACAGTTTCAAACTCGGTCCAGTTACGGACGAGCATTTATCTTTAATTTCTCGACCAGAGTGCATTAAATCCTCTCGCGAGTGTTTTTCATATCATTCATCGCAGAGTGCATTACCTTCCGTTGAGTGTTTTTCATATCATTCATTGTGTAAATAACTATTGTAGCCAAGATTAATGAATATTGTAAATTTTTCGAAACTGTGATTGAACTGTTCAATAAATTTCTGAAAGACAACAATATGTCTACAATTGCCTTCATCTTGCTCAGCCATAAACCGCGGCCATCAGTCGTGACGTTATAAGTCTGATATTAATCACATGAAAAATTTAGTCTATAACACACTCGACATTTGGGAATAGTTGTTTACTTTAACAGTAACTTAACTACAGCTGTATGGCTAAATAGCAGAAATTAATAATTCAAAAGAAGAAAAAAAATGCATTGAATGCGAATGATTTATCGCATACATCGCCAATTATATTATCTGTTTGAAAGATTACCCCATTCAACCCCTCTTACTGTTTGTGGCACCCCACCTGCCACCTCCAAAAGCAAAAAGCAGTACCAGAAAATGGTACACCCGCAAACAATCATCTGGATACGGCATGTTCCTCTTCACTTCCCTGCTCATCCCTGGCAGAACCCTCTCTTATTATCGTCCCCTTTTTCCGGCACCGTGTATCCCTCTTCAAGTTTTATTCTATTATACCCCCACCACCGTGGACAATTTGCTTGTCCGGAACGAATGCCAAATGGTACGTGTCGTTGCTTTTTCTGTGTGCCATCCCCTCTATTCTGGTCCCCTTGGAACGGATGGCCACTTTTGTGGGGATGCCAGATCCCTTTTCACGGGAGGGATGTCATCCAAGTGTCATCGAAATTCCGATTCGGTTGTTATGTTATCTTTGAATCAGGGTCGCTTTCCCCTTAAGAGTGAAGCGTCAACATTCAGCGGGCAGATCTGAATTGAAGATTTGACGCTTTTGATACAAAATGGTTTTTTCTTGGTGTATTAGCTGTCGCTGTTTGTAATGATATATTTACAGCGTGATATGAATTTTAAGTACACTCGAGGGTTTTTTCATTATGAGTTGATGCAAAAATAGTTACCTTCAGTTTCGCTTTTCCTTGTAAAATTTAGAAAACAAAAGAAAAAAAAACCCTGGAAGTTTTGGTATGATCTTTTCAGAACTTTATATGGTAACACCTCATAAAAATACTACTCTTGGCGACACAATGATTTTCATGCTACAGCTTTCAGTATCAGCTGACCAGATTAATAATGTTTTTTAATTGATGGAAAGTTCCGAAAATTGACAGTTAATGATGGTGACAACAATGGCTTAGTGATGAGGGGATCAAGGCTGATATAAATGCTATTAGCGTCAGTCTTAGGGGAGGAAAATAATATCATGCCCCTGGCGCAATTTGCACTTGCTAAGCATATATTTTCGACTTGGGGGGGGGGGCAAAAGCCATTTATAACCCGTGTAGAACGATCTTCATGAATTTCACTTTTCGCTTTGAATACAGATATTTCTTACACACAATATCGATTACTAGCGTTTGAAACTAAATTTTGTTAAGGCAAGCAACAATTGACCCAGCCGTACAAAAACAACCCACGTGGATAATTAGCCTCCCGACAGTAATGATACCTTCATTTGTCATTGTATTCTTATCTCGTATGAAAACAATATAAACGCCAGAGACAAGATTTTGTATCCTCTCAGAGAAAATCACCTGAGCTCCCGAAACCGCCAAAACTGTAAATATAGGATTAAACTTTAGACATAGACCTTAAACGGAGTCCTGCAGATAAATTTTGGGTTTTTGAAAACTCTGATAGAACGTGTTTCTGAGTTTTTAGTATCTATAAATAAGAGTAATTAAGAAAGTTTCATATCACAAAGTCAGTCCCTTGACGGCTTTATTTAAATTTTCATCAAGTTGAAAAGAGTTTTTAATGTAAACTAGTCTTGGATATATTTCTCTTTTAGGACTTGGAAGAAGAGAGAGGTTAGTGTTTACTCAATTTTGGGAGCCACTGTATGTGTATAAAGCTTTCAAGAAAGAAGCAGTATACATTCATGGAGAATTCTAAACAAAGAAAATTCGAACCTCTAGTCGGAAATATCGTAGCATGGTAATTTTATGTTAAAAAGCATTATTTATTGTATCGTCAGAGTTTTCATAATACTTCTTCGCCGTCCTTTCTGACTGAAGTTTAGAAATTCATAAAATTATATCAAAGTAATACAAAATGTGAGATATTTCCATACAATTTGATAAAAAAGTACGCAATGAAGTCTTAGAAAATTAAATATTTCTGAAATGTAAATTTACTAATTTTTTTAATTAAAGGTCATGTTGTGAAATCCGACTCCACAATTAAACTGACAAGTGAGTATTGCAGTAGCGAATGAATGATAAAAATCTATTGTATCCGCAGTTGCATAATGAAGTTTCAAATATTTTGGATTTAACGAAAAAATTGTAAGGAAATAAAATTGGTATAATTGAAAAGCTAGTTTTTTAAGTTGTGGAGAATTGGTTTTTATGCAGTAACATGTTCCTAAGTTTTTGAGGGAAAATGCTAACATTTAGATTAATTTTAAATTAATTAAGAATCTAATTAAAATTCTGAAAAACCCTTTCTTAGCAATCACCTGCTGCCTAAGACGTAGTTACGTGTCAAATTTGGAATCTCTAGGCCCAATGGTCTAGAGCCGGCCCGAGCAAAAGCGGTCCCGCTGCAAAGTTGACTTGCGGAGCCTTGAAATCAATTTCGTACAGCAAAATAATTCTTTGCGATTTGTTGATTATATTGCATAATTTGGTTTAGAACATGAAAATGATAGATAAATAATTAAATTATTTTCAATACTGTCTTATCACAACAAAAATCATTAATAAGTCAAATAACGAAAATTATTACTTAATATATACAATTTGGAATGCGGTTTACCAGAATGAGTTCACGACGTGATTTTGGTTTCATTTGCTTACATATTTTGCAGCAAATTCATTGATAATATCATATTTTAGTTTTTGAGTTAATTCGGATTAGATAGAGTTGTTAAGAAGGTAATTCTTTCATGATTAATGCTAGATTTCAGGTAATTTTTTTTATTATTATTTTCAATTTTAAGAAAGATCTTTCTGCAGATGCGATGTAAAGTTCAATATAATTTTCAGAACATTGACAAAAGTTGGATACAATGCAAATAAATTCTTTTTAAATAAATAGTGTAATATTGTGGCAAAACTCGAAGATTTTTTTTATTTCGTTAAATAAATTAATGCAATCAATTTTTATTTTGCAAAATCAGTCAGCGATTCGAGGCCTTCAAATACACGGGGCCTATTGCGCTCGCACCTTTTGAAACCCCATCGGGCCGGCCCTGCTAAAATCAGTAATAATGCTGAAATGCATAAGAATATTGAGGCAGCGTGTATTGAGACGAAAACAAAAAGGAAAGAATATAGACATTTTAAGAGGTAATGACTTGTTTTTAGTAATTATTCTGAAGCTTATTAAATTTCATAGAAGTTATTAAAAAAGAGAACCAGTTTTGACCATAACATTTTATTGAATTTTGTAACTGTATAAATATTAAATAGGAGAGTTTCTGGTACTGTTTTATTATAAAAATATGCACGATGGATGTTAAATAAATAATTGTTTTAAAACTGTAGATTCAATTATCAGGCTTAATTAATCACAGCTGGAAAAAAATTAATCTTGATCAAGAAATAAAAAAAAATTATTACAAATTCCAAAATATTACTATTAACAGATATAAAGTGGACCACCAATAGTAACCAAAGTTATATAATAATCAAGCGACCATGTTAAATGCAAATAATTTTCATTATTATTTAAAAAATTTATTTTTATGTTTACTATGATTTGTATTATTACTATCGCCGCAGCTTCGAATGACCTTTGAAGTATAAAAAATTCAAATGACTTTAAATGAAATATAGGAAGAAAATTTATAAAGAGAATTTTCATACGGATTCTGTCTCTAAATCTATCAACATCTCTTATTTCAAACAAAACCTGTCCACAATATGTACTTCTAAAAAATCCGCTTCAAGTACCATCTAAAGCTCTCTTTTAGTGCGACAAATCAAAATCCCTGAGCATCTCAGTACTTTCTCCTAAGTTTCTATTTCACTGGAGTTAACTAACTTCAGGCAAACTAGAGGAGACAACACGATAGTCCAAACAACTATCCAAACTAACTTCCCGCAAACGTTGTCGAAAGAGACTCTCCGTGGAAGTGCGATACCAGAACTAGTACTCTAATGCGGTGACAGCACAAGGCCGGGGTACTTCACATGCAAATCAGTATGATTAGCATGTCGCCGGGAAAGGGGAAACGATCAAACTCATCACTGGGCTCTCCCTCCCCCCGGGCCAGGGGGGGGCCGCGGGCCCCCCCCCCCCCCCGTGCTGCTGGTGAGGTTATCCGGTGGATAATTATCCGCCATCAACGCTATCAATTATCCGAATTTGGTGAATTTCTCTGTGCTTGTGTTGGGAGGGTGGACGGTGGGGGGTCAGTTTAACTTCGGATGAGGGGGGATAAACTCCCCCCTAAATCATTCAAAGGGGGTGGAAGGGGGTCGTGTGAGTTGGATTTGTGATGTGTCGCAGTGATTGAGAAGCGGGGAGGATGGTATTATTCAGATTAGAATAGATGAAGGGGAATATAAGACTATTTGTGGACAAATGTGTTTGTGTGTGTCTTATATTTATCACGTGTTCATGGAGATGACAATAAAAGGACTCATTGAGAAGTCAAGCTGGTGTGTTATTTTCGTATTATTTTAAAGTGTTTAAATGGATATGTGCCGATTTGATATTTGAATGTTGAATAAAAATAAATTTTTCTTCTTTAGAGGATTATTATTTGGGAATTTTATACAAGGTGGGAAATAACACGATGGTTATCTTAGGTGATTTTCCTTACTCATGTTAAAGAATATAAAGGGTATTCCAAAAGTACGTACCTATTTTTTTTGTGAAATCGGATCTTTTAAAAAAAACTCGCTTTTCTTAATGTTTATCTTTTTTTAAAAAAATGTTATAAAAGTGAACTAAATTTCATTTTTGTATCTACAAGGTGTTCCAGAATCATAATTTTTCTCAAGATAAAATTTGGTCTATTGCAAAAAGATTAGAAAGTTAACTAAATTCGAAGATATCTTCTGAAATGCTTCAAAATGCATTTTTTAATAATGCTAAGGGTAGATTTGAAATCTGCAAGGATATAGATGGAATACACGTTGAAAATTTTCACTAAAGTTTTGACCATAAGATTTATAAAGCTTTTTTTCATTGCTGTTTGTCATAAATTTTTTTGTAATAAAAACTGAGTTTTAAAAATAGAGTTGAACTGTTTTTTTTTTTTTAATCTACCAAAATAGGTAGTTAATTTTGAAACGCAAAATAAAAATTGTGCATCACCCTGCACACACAAGAATAAAATTTAGTGCACTTTTAGCACATTGTAGGCGTGATGAGCATAGATAGACTTGAATTATCTTTAAAGGGTCCGATTTCAAAAAATATGTACTTACTTTTGGGACACCCTGTAGATCAGGGGTTCCCAACCATTTTTCCCTCGAGTACCCTTTGATTAGTGTTTTTATTTCCGAGTACCCTCTACTGTCATATCCCCCTATCCAATCAGCTGTCTATACAAAGAAGTTTTTATCAATATGTTAAGGGCCTAGGTAAGCTTCAGAGTCAAATGACTCGAATTTATAACATATGCAGGACTTATTTTTGATTTTTTAATATTTTATTTCATTTTTACAATAGTATTAGTTCAACGTTAAAACAGATGAAATCAGTATTGTAATAATTTCGCATTAAGTTATAAGGATAGCTGAAAATTGCACCTCCTTCTGATGGTAGGTTTAGGATTTGCACAACTTTCAGTTTTTTTATAGACGAACTTGGGGAAACAAAATTCTGTAACATTTTTAATCCCTTATGCTTTCTTGTGTCAGCCGTTACAGACTTTGAGTTCGCGTACCCCAAAATTTTCCTTCGCGTACCCCCAGGGGTACGCGTACCACAGCTTGGGAACCTCTGCTGTAGATGAGCAAAACTTTCGTAACCTCGAAATTCTCGCATACAACCCTGTTTGATATCGGAACTCTCATAATTTCAGAAGTTTGCCTTCTAAAAATTTGTCTGAAGAAACAATAATCTGTTAAAGAATAAGACATTGGAAAAACGATTTCTATCTTGGAAAATTTTCAGGATTCGGGTTATTTAATATCGGTTTATAATACGGAAATAAAATATATTGACTGTTATGAGTTTCAAGCTCTTCACAACGCTAGGACTTCTTGAAGACAAAAAAAAAAAAAAAAAGAAAAGAAAAGACTGCCAAGCTTATTTTGAGAAATCTAACAGTCACGAGTTATCTCGTGCTTGGCAGCCAAGATGTTGAAAAGAACTACGTGTCTCCATTAAATTCAATATTTTCATAATATTTTAGCTTAATATCATATCTTAGATTACTAAATTACTTACTTAACTTGTTACTGGAGAGCTATTTTGGGACAGACCTCGTTCTGTACCAAGGACGGCATCTGAGCTGTCTCCTAACTTCCACACCACATCAACTGTCGAATGTTTGACCCACCCGAATTGAACTCACAGCAGACCCAGATAAACGTCGGAATCGTGTCTTATAGCCATAGGCTGCTGGTGCACCAGAAAAGTGGGGGGGGGGCAAAAGAGATGCGCGTGTGTGGGTGGGGCGCCCCTAAAACTGATTTTTTTTTGTAAAATGGACTATATTATGGGATTTTAACGTCATTATTGATTAAATGACCTTCTCTAAAAAATTCGGGACACGGCCTCAAAAATCGGAACGGATGGCCACCATAGACTCCCTCCTTCCAATTCAAAGCTCCATTTCAATTCTCATGAAATAATAACATGAGAAAAATATAAAACGCTTACCTATTAAGTCAATTCTTCTTTCTTTAAACTCGTGAATCGATCAATGATGTCGTCACAAAACGGCGTACTCCCAAACACAGAGAAAACAGGTCAGTTACAAATTTATTTATTTGATATTGTGTTATACAATATACATCCGTATTATAAATTAGAAGAAAGATAGTTGGGATTTTTGTTTTTCGCAAATTGTTCTATTACCTTAGTAAAGTCAATATCTACAGTATTTTCGATCTTCAAAACAGCAAGTGCAGAAAGCCTCTCTTGACACATACTATTTCTAAAGTATGATTTTAAAGATCTTAAGCATGAAAAACTTCTCGCACATGATGCAGTTGAGACAGGTATCACAAGGAGAATTTGGATTAGTTTTGTCAAGTATGGAAATATGTATATCACAGAGTCAACAAGAAAATTGCATCATTTCCTCAGTTCTGTCATCTCCGTGGATATTTCTGGCAAAGAGTCGATGTATTTTTTGTACATTTTCTGAAAAATTTGTATCTCTCCCTTTATTTTTTCCATATCAAGATCATATGTTTCAGAGACTTTTTGAATTGATGCAATTTTTATAATCTTTGATGTATTGGAACATGTAACATCTTTTAGAGATTGAAAAATATCCAACTCATTTTCTTTGAACCTTTCGTCTTTTGTGTTTAAAGCAGCATCTATAACTGGAAAAGCAATTTACGTTTCATAGAACGATTTAACACCTTGTGACATGCTGAAGGAACTGCTGCCTATTTCCGAAGACACCTTTCTAGAGCGTGGAAGTTTTGGAGAAGTAAACGATTTTGCTTCACAAATATCATTAACATATATCCACAACTTTTCAAAAAAATCTTCACTTCGGAATTCATGCAAACATTCTTTTGTTGTATTAACCAGTTCTTTAACTGTTAAAAAAATTAAAGATTTTGATTGCAAAGCTTTTGAAAGCGTATCTGTAACTTCCAAAACTCTTTGGAACTCTTTGGTAGACAAAAAATGAATTGGAAACTTTCGATATTATTCAGCAAAGCTTCAGCTTGCGATCCATTTTTCGATGGATCGTTAATTTTGAACTTTGAAAAGTGGGGGGGGGGGCAAGGCCCCTTTACTTTTGCAAGTTAGGGGGCAGTTGCCCCCCTTGCCCCCCCGGACGAGCCGCCTATGCTTACAGCCGAAGCTCTGCCACCAGGACACCGAACCCCCAATGGCAGATAAAAAGTGAATAAAACTATTGATAGCATAGTCATATCTAATTTAAAAATACTTTTTATGCAGGGTGGTGAAGACCGCATTATGAACTTTTGTCCAGAATAGAGCTTTTTTTTTGGTTCTGCTATTCGCTACCTTTTTTCATTAACATAACGGGCTTTAGTAACCCCATTTTCGTTAGCAAAATTTTGTTGTGAACTGAAAACGGAGAAACAAATTTAAAGGAGACTCGGATCTCTCGTCCGAAGTAGCATGGCAATGTTTTAGGCTTTAGAGTTCCGCATGTCCTTATATATTAAAAAAAATGTACTCTTAATTATATAACGACGATAATGTACACAAAAATGTATTTAAAAACGCAGTAACTAAAACAATGAAAAGTATTGTTGTGAAATATATTTAAAAATATTCTGAAAAATTTCTTAAAATCCGAGAGAAAAATTGTACGGAAAAAAAATTGGTCATTAAAAAGCTAGTTTTTTGAATTTTGAAATGATATAAAAATAGTTTTTGTGCGATAATATACTCCGAGGTTATTGAGGAAAAACGTTAAAAGTCTGATTAATTTTTAATCAATTATAAATAGAATTAAAATTTTTTAAAACCCTTTCTTCGTGAGCACCTAGTCCCCAAGAACTACCTACCAAATTTGGCAGGTAGTTACAAGAAGTAACTACAAGAAGTAGTTACAAGAAGTAAACTACCTGACAAATTTGGTATCTCTAGGTCCAATGGTCTGCTATGTATAGTGTGTTTTCAACGATTTTTGCATCATACATGTCGCATGTTACCATTTACAGATAGTAACTAACCTATAAAAATTATTATGTTAATATGAAAATAAATCAGTAATTGACGATAAATAAAATTAAGTGCTATTTTAAAGTGGATGTTTTTTAGTAAACTTGATTGAAATTTTTATATACAAACTATATTTTAAAGCAGTTTTTACTTGTAAGTTTTAAAAAATTCTGTAAGAAAAAAGCACTATGACAACATTTGTGATTTCAAATATACTGTCACCCACAGTTTAAGAAACTCAGGTTGAGACCCGAGATATCCCACCTCTATCTGTCAGCATTACTGCTACACAGCAAACTTAATCTTATCACGATTTCAGAGACGTTTGCGCTGAACAATGGTACTCATTAGCCGCTTAACTTAACAGCCCGAGAATACTCGTGAATCGAATTATCGAAATTTTAGTCTTATAAACTAAAATTGAATCATTAATTAGCTTTATAATTTGACACAAAAAAATGTGTAGGATCCATAAACATCTTAAGTATCCTATGCCTTCTTAGATGAATGAAAACGACAGCCCCTTTCCAAAACAGGAGGGGTCATTTATTAGATAGCAAAGAAAACTATTCAGTTAAGTGGTTAATTTGTATAACTTGATTTTTTTGATTTCGTTTCTTAAGTTTTTTAACACTTAAATTTCTTAGACAGTTGGAATGTTATATTTATTTGTGTTTAATATTAAATATTCCATTTTCTTTCTTAAGATTTCTTTTTCTTTTATTCTTTCATTGTTTATAATTCTCGTTTTTTTCTGTTTATTATTACATTGTTTCTCTATTTTATTTTCTCTGTCATTAAAAAAAGTACATCGTATTACTATTACCATATATTTGGTGCTATATATTTATTATATTTATTTTTGATTCCCCATGGGAATCCAAACATCTACTGTACTTGCAATACAAATTACAGCTTACAATACAAATTGCATTTCTTTTTTTGTTATTACGTTTGGTTAGCTTTTATATTGTTCTTTTAGTTACGCATCGTAATATCTAATAAGTTACTTTATTACTGCGAAATAATTTTTTTTGAAATGGGATGTTATTTCGCAGCTGTAAAATGATTTCCACTGCAATCAGTCATACCCAGCAGTGAAAGCCCTCAGTAGTGCTGAACAAAATGGTACTCATACGCTATTAATATTCCTCTTCTTGTTGTTGCTGTTCTTTTAATATCATGTAATACATACAATTTTTAATGCGATATCAAGAAGTATTGTAACATTTATCAAAGCTTATTTAAAGTGTAGTTTAAACAGGAAACTACAAGAGAAGAATGTTAACTTCGTATTTTTCGAAATTTCCTTTTAAAATTTTGAGACTTAACACCAGCGAATATTTCATTAAATATCTGTATACAGTTTAAGATTGACTGTTCATAAATTTTTTTTCGTGGTTATATACGCGTGATTACAAAAGAAATGTAGTCATATAAAATTTGTAGCCATGCTGATTGAATGTCATAATAGAAAAACAAAACATTATAGCATATTAAATGCCTGAATCGTATTTCAACACACAACATTTAAGAAAAAATAAAAATAATTTTAATGATAAATACATATTAAAATAAAAACCGAGACTTTTAAATCGGAAATTGCAAGAGAAAACTTTCACCAAGTCATAAAATTTTGGATTTTACAACAAAAATAGAGATCGTATTTCTATAGAGAAGTCACAAGGTTCATAATTATCTTTCCAGTCATCAACCACCTAACTATAAACCAATTTGTTCCCTTAAAATTGCTTACTGATACATGTTTTCCCTCTAACCAACAAATTAATCTAAACCAGGGAGAAAAAGAGAAATCAAATAGTTTTCCTACTATTTTGGATGTAAGGTATCATGACCGATGGAGGTGGTTCACTCTCACCTAGCACTGATGAATAAATCAAATAAATCACTCTAAAAAAACTAAAGTCGGAGGAATTTTAGATATTTCCACAAAAAATAGAATCCACGTTTCGTCAGGTAAGACGATGTAAGATTATGTATGGCCGGTTTGGATCAGAACTAAGCGAAGTAAGTGGAGCTTATTTGAGGAGAGTTTTCGGAATAAATTATACATAGAACACTTCTAAAATTTTATGAAAACAGCTAAATGTTATTATTATTAGTATTATTTATAGATCTAAATTAACATTTGTTGTTATGCTCCAAATCCCATCCTATGCTATTCTAAATTATATTATAAATTCTATTCCATGTCATTCTAGGACCTATTTTAAATTCTATTCTATGTTTGAAAATATTTTATAATTTTTATTTTTTTTATTCGAGAATCTATTCTAAATTCTAATCTATGTTATTTTAAATTCTGTTCTAAATTTTATTCTATGTTACTTTAAATTCTGTTCTAAATTTTATTCTATGTTATTTTAAATTCTGTTCTAAATCTAATTCTATGTTATTTTAAATTCTGTTCTGTATTATTGTGTATCTTTCCCGCTGATTTACATGAGCCTTACACTCGCTTTGTGAAGCCGACGAGGGTTAAACAAATAAATAATAAATATCTTCTTTGTTGAATATTGGACTTCAATAGGCCAATGCTTAAAATATATGCATTCAAAGAATAGTGCGTATATTACAGCTCAAAATTAGAAATTTTTGGTCTTGCACAGATATCTCTCATTTTCGGAATGTATCTAGCCAACATTATCCCTAAATGAAATTTTTTTAACCTAAATTACGGAAGAGGGAAAAAAGGAGGACAAAAGAAAAGAAAAACGTGAGCTTGTTCCCCCAATATTGCTATGAAGTAAGAATTCTTTTCCCATCTTTATTCTTTCTTGCATCTTTTCCACCACTTTATCCGACTTTCTAAAGCACATACACAGACGCGCGCGCGAAAAGAAAAGAGAGCGGGAATAAAAAAAAAGTATCTTAAATTCTTATGCCCCACCATTTGCTGGGTTTGCCGTTACTGGCTTGACACCATCCACTTGAAGACATCTTTTCTCCCTTTTTTTCCTTGCCCTCCCCCCTTCATCTTTGTTCGAGCCGCGCTATTGATTGAGCCACAGCCTCAGATTGCTCGGGTGAAAAAGAATTCTAGAGATAGGAGAAGAAGAAGAACAATGTGGAAGAAGAGGCGCACCGCCGTTCCATACGTCACATCTATCTTCGCCTGGTGCGTAATGGTAGGTTTCAATGTCTTCGTGGAAGACATTTTCGCTTTTCTCTCGCTAGTCTTTTGTTAAGTTTATTTTTATGTTTCTTTGCTGCCTTCCTTTATTTTTTTCTTTTTATTTTGGAAGGAAGAAAATTTTCTTCTGGAAATTTTTTCTCCTTCTTCTTCGTTGGCGAAGATAACGACCGCTCATTTTTCCACTTGGTAGAAATAAACTCAACAAACGGTGAAATTTCTTCCGTTTCAAAAAAGCAGAAAAGAACTTTTTGGAAGGAAGAATATAACGGCGAAATAATAATAATAAAAAAGAAGAAAGCAGGCAGTGTGTGTAGAAGTTGTATGCAGAAAGTATCGTGGGCTCTCGAAAGTAAAATACAGCTTCTTTTTAAGGTGATTTTTAACAAACTTCACACTTAGGTTGCTCTGTAGCTTATTTATTTCGTTATCTTTAATATGAAGTTATGTAGCTGCAGGTTCTGCTTCATTTAATAAAATCAAATGTAGTTAAATTAAAAGTTTTATTCCCTTTTTTGAAAGTTGCAGATTTTCTTCTCAAAGAGGAAAAACAATCAAGTATTTTTTTTTACTGAGTACTTTTAAGCGGAATAAATCGAAATGATTTTTGTGATGTTTTCAACGAGCGATTTTAAATAACTCTATTATCTATTATTTATGTGAATACGAAGCAACTTTAAAATATATTTAAATCTAAATCACTTTTTAGATGCGAAAAGTATATAGTTTTTTAAAAATATCATTTTAGGACACATTTTCTAATTTCGTAAAATAACATTTTATTTTACGAAATTCAATGAAATCATTTTCGAGGTTATTTTTATACACATGAAATAACTATCTTTATTTATTAAGAAATGATTGAAGTTTCACTTATGCTTTCTAGACAGATATAAAAACTTGGATTGTTTTAGATAAATTAATCTGTCGAATTAACCAATCACAAGCTTTCAATATTAGATTAATGCTTTTTGATCAGGAATGAATTATTGTTGCGAATACATTAAATATAAAAACAAATTGCCTGATTCCATTTAAGAATGAGAGAGTTAAACGTTTTACCTTCTACCAAATCGAATTTACTAATTCAAAATACTAATTATTTCAATAATCGTTCCTCTCGCTCCTTCCTTGCATCCTTTTTTCTAATCTATACCCTGAACTTAGAAATATAGTGGAAATTTTAGCAATAGCCCTGAATCAGTATCTATTGATCAAATAATATATAAAGTAAAATTCCAAAATACAAGAAGAAAATTATATAAACTTAGCGACAAATTTTGTGAAACCAGAAGCAATTTCAAAGAAACACTTAAACCATTAGTGAAATTTTCTTCAATATCACTGAATCAATATTTATTGATAAAAAGTGACGAGTTACCATAAGTTCAAATCCATCGGAGAAATACAAATTATGCAATCGAATTTAAATATGTGGGAGCAGACCAGTATATACTTTACTACCTAATCTTAATGTGTAAGTTATATCATATTTGGCACAACATAGTGAATTCTGTCCCTTGTGCCAATCAACCAATTCAATATGAAAGACCCAAAATAGAACAGTACTCCACTTCCTCAACATTTCCTTTTGCGATCTGTGGCTGTCTTTTTTCCCACGTTTATTAAACTAGTTTCTAAAAGAATAGATAACAAAACATCTACTTCAAATTTCAAAATACACTAGGAAAATTCTATAAAATTTGCACTAAATTTCCTGAAACCAGAGACAATGTAAACGTCTCTGAACCAAATTAGATCAGTATCTCCCTTCCTCAACATTTCCTTTTCTAATCTGTGGCTTGTTCCCCTAAAGAATTTATTGTCTCTTTTCTCATGTATATTAAACTGGTTTATGAATGAACAAACAGCAAAACATTTATACTGCAAATTTCAAGTTACAATAAGAAAATTCTGCAAAATTTGCTCTGAATTTCTTGGAACCAGAGACAATATAACGACACACTTTCAACCAACAATGAAAATCTCAGCAATATCACGGAATCAACACATGTTGATCAAAAGAGTGTATTTTCATGATTACGTATCTATCGGACACATACAAATGGCCTAATCATGTTTAAGTATGTGGGCGCAGAACATTTTACCTTCTTCTTCTGAATCTGAATATGAAAGAACCAAATTAGATCAGCACCCCCACCCCCCCAACATCCTCTTTTGTAATCTGTGGCTTGATCCCCTCAGGGCTCGGTGGTTCCTTTTTTCCACCTGTATTAAATTGGTTTGTAAATGAACAAACACACAGCTAATCTCTCTGCTGGTAAACGTTCTCGTCCTTATTGGCATTTAGATTTATTCTGTGGTGTCTTCCCTGCGCTGACCTTTCATGTCTCGCACAAGAGAAAAAAAAATAAAGAAATAAGAAAAGAAATTACAAGCAGGGTGGGAAAGAAATGGAGAAAATTGAAGCAATTTACTAATCTCCTGATTGCGAGTCTGCGCTTCCACCAAAACTTAATGAAATACAGTTATAGATGACCTTGGGTTTCATCAGATAGAGGCTATAAATAATGTTGTCGGGGCTTAAACTGATAGGTAGATATTTGTACACTGCAATAAACACGTTCTAACAGTTATAATCAGTATTATCTCCTGACTGATGCGCATAATAATCGCAGAAACGAGCCGAGTTTTTGTATAAACATGCAGAAATTATATTTATTAAAGGAAACTTTTAGAGGAGGTGAGTAAATTGTTATATGTGAGGTGTCGCGGTTTATTTTATATGGGCTTTTGGTAGTGCATGGTTACACTGGTGGTTCTTCAACTTGTCGGCACCTTGTAATGTTCGATGTAGTTAGTGGATATTCATATTACAGTGGAATTATATATATATGATATGCCATGCATATTATGAATATACTGAGAGTTTTTGATATATAGTCTTTAATGCAAGCTTTCGTGTCTACAGTAATGTTTGTTACATAATGGACAAATTAATTAGGAATCACTAATTTCCCGATTGAAATGGTACATGAAAATTATCGACTACAGTGGAACTTAGTTAATTTGAAGCTGGCAGAAACAGAATAAAAATTTGATTCATCCAAAAATTCGAATTAAGAAAAACTGGGTCTGAAATTTATCACATCAAAGGAAAACGACAATTTTGAAACTAAAAATGGCTGTAAATATTTATTTTTAATAATTTTAATACATAGGCAATACATAATTAATAAATAAAGAGCAAGAAATTTTGCTGAATAGCGGGATAATAATTATTATTAGAATTTTTTGAATAATTTTAAAAATAATTATTTCAACAAATTATTAAGTATTTTCGATAAGCAAACGGTATACAGCTCTTTGAATATAACTATCGTACAGTAAAATTTAATATAAACAATGCAATTCACATCTAACGTGCTCGATTTTTTTTAGAGGAGAAACTTTTTGTTATATTCTCGATTGAGTACATTGAGCAAAAGATCGAAAACAATTCAGAAATAAAAATAATTTTTAGTTTTGACAATCCGATTAATCAAAATGAATTCAAATCCTTTCTCAATCAAAACAATCTTCCAAATCTAAATAAATCGTTATGTTAATAGGAAATTCAAAGGACTAGAGAAAAAATTCGAACAATCGATGAATCGAATTTTTTCTCTAGTCCGAATCATCGATGAATTCGAATTTAAAACGTTCGATTTAGCTACAGTTCACTGCAGCAGGAACAAAATTACAAAAAATTGGATGAACTTAAGTTAAAAATTTCAAACATGAATCTATAACAGATTTTGAGAAAAGGTACATTGAAGTAACAGGCTTAGGGTTAACGGACTTAGGGTTCCAACTCCCCTTAAATGAATAAAAATAGTCCATGCGTTTTTAAGAAATCAGGAATCCTGATAACTCAAGAGTCAGATTTAAAAGAATTGCGACAAATTTAAATAATATTTGTAAGGTTCTTAAAAACTAGCAACAACAATTTTTGAAAATTCAAAATTGACAATTTTGACTATTTGAAAAATTTAATTTCTTTTAGCTGTCAGTATAAGTACAGTAGAATCTCTACTACTAATAAATGAGAATGTGTGTCTGTGTGTTGGCGTTCTACAGAGCAGACCGCTGGACCTAGAGCTACGAAATTTGGCACAAGTATACTTTGGAGGATGGGAATGTGCACCTCGGAGTGCCTTTCTTTGGAATTTTAATCAATTAAAAATTAAATGAAATTTTGTCTTTTTTCCTTAATAACGTCCAGAAATATAACAGCACAAAAATCATTTTTACACCATCTGAAAGTGCAAACAATTACCTTTTCAATGATATTAATTAAGTTGCCGTACGATGTTTTCTCTAATTTTAATAAATTTTAAAAACATTTTTTGGCATAATTTGCAGCAATACTTTTCATTGTTTCAACGCAATTGAAACTGTTTCCATTGCTTAAACAAATATTTATTTGCATGTTTCTCTTCCATTGTTGAAAACTAAATGATATCTTAATGTTTAATGCTATGCTTTAATCAACATATTTTCATCCATCTAACATACTGCTGGAAGTAAAATATGCCGCGCCATTTTAAAATTAAAATCAAATGCATATTTTGCGAGAGGAATAAGAGAGTAAAGTTGATGCCAATAACATGCAATTGGATGTTACATGACACAGACAGTCACTTGATTCCATTAGGTACTGTCTTGCGGACAACAAACAGAACAGGAGCAAGGCTACTGAAAGAACATGGGTTAAATGTCTTTCACAATTCAAAATGAATTTTTTTAAGGGAACCATGAATATCAAATTACGCATAATAGATTCAATTGAAATTATATTCCCAGCAAACAAGCTGGTCGACGAAGGCAGATAGTAATTAAATAATAGTTAAATATTATTTTAAACATTTGAAAACACATTTCTTTTAATAAAGCAAGTCTATTTAACAACTTCTTAGCAATAACCCTGCAAGAATTTGTATTGTTCTGCCATAAAATGAACTTCTTGTGGTTTTTAACGATGATTCATGTGCATATATTGATTGACGATGATTCATGTGTATACAGTTGATTGACGATGATTCATGTGTGATAATCATACATTAAATTGAATGTCCAATAGAGTTTCTTTAATTGTGGGACGCGACCCCGAATTGGGTAGTCAGAACAACACTGGAGCTCGAAGCTCTTACAACGCCTACTTCTATCCGATTCGTCAGAAATAATTCGAAAATATTTTTGACTTTAAAACTTTTCTTAAAATTTGCTAAAGACCAATTTTAACTAGAATTTCATTTTATTTAAGATTGGTTGATAGTTCATTTCCTTTTTGTTTCCCAGCTTTGAGGGCGCAAAGAAATTTTTCGTGGTTACGAAAATTTCTTTCACCCCGAAAAGGGGTCGAGAGAAAAATGTTAAAGAAGCTATGGTCTAGTACAGCGGTTCCCAACCTATGGGCCGCGGCCCACTTGTGGGCTGTGAATAGAGTATTAGTGGGCCGCGGAACGCTAGTCAAGAGTCGAAGAGTCTATATATAGAGAGAGAATTTTCATGCATATATATATATAGAGAGAGAGAGAAAGAGAGAGAATGAGAGAGCCAAGAGTCTATATATAGGTATATTATATATGTTTGTATTTTTTTTACTAGCGCATTTATAGAGCCTCAATGTATTTTTTATACAACAGGTGGTCCACATTACCAAAAAGGTTGGGAAGCGCTGGTCTAGTGTATGTTCTATACCTCTTAGTTTACTCTAAATTATTAATATAGTTAAAGTAAATTACTAATGAAAATCATCATTTTTGAATTAGGAATAGAGAATGTAGACATTTGAGTATCAAATCATATGCTTAGGGCAAGTACGAATATTTTTTGCTTTTCTGTTTTAATATTTTCAAAACTTAATTATTAGTAAATCGATTAATTTTAATTAAATTATGATTCCTTTTGCCAAGCGCATTTCAGAAAAAAATTGATTACAAAATTCCATAATTTTTCTCAAAATTCTCGAACTCTCTCATTCATCTCAATATATATTTTTTTTATAGAAAATGAAGTTGAAGAAAATAATTCGATAGGAAACGAAATCTTTTACCGCTTGAACAAAACAAATTTGGTATTAGTTAAAAAGCAAATGGCAAATAAAGTCAAATTTTTAGTTCTTAAAATTTTTAATCGATATGTGCAGTGGAATCTTCATCGATTCCTACCTGCCTTCTGGACGACCAAATAATAAGTTACACACAGCGTGGATTAACAACTTCACTTCGGAGCCCATGACTTATTTCCTTGCTGCACTCCGAAATCGTGAGTGGCCGTTCGCATATCATGCTCTCCCCACCCCATCCTGATGCTGATCCAGAAGCAAAGGTTACACCCTGTTTCTGAGGTCTATAAATCAAAGGAGGCTAAGTTGTCTCATTATCATCTTAAGACTCAGCTAGCAGATGGGCCTCCTCTCGGAACACCTTCGCTTATCTTCCCATCTCCCGGAGAAGCTTCCTCACTACTCAACTCGACCGATGCCGCTCTATCGTCTGCGGATTTTCGATAGCATCTCCCGCGATGTTTCGCTGCTGAGGAAAAAGATAGAAAACAAAAATGATGGAAGTAATGAAAGCAATAAAAAATGCTAAAATGAAATATAGCGGGTAAATAGATGGAAAATTAAAGCAGTTCCATTTTCCAGAAGGAGGGGGAAGGGGAAGTTGAAGGTTTAATTTCTTGACAGTTGGCAAGGAAGAAAGATGCGTTGCATTATTAGAGAGATTTTTTTTCATTCATATTAAAAGGGCAAATTTAGGCTTAAGGAATTCTTTGTGTTTAAGTGGCAGAAAAAAATTCTTTTTGTCAGTCAGTAAGTTTACCACATTTTGCACTAAGTGGAAATACATTTTTCTTTAATTCATAACTGAATTATAACTTTTTAAAAAAATTGTTTTTGCTAAAATTTTTAAAATACTCTAAATGAAGAAACCTCCGGTCTTTATTGACATTAATTGGAAGTACTTAATTAGTATTACAAGCACTCACTTACGTAATTAATACGCTATTTTCTTTCATTTTAAGATGTTCTAAACGAAGAAACCTCCGATCATTTTCTGTATTCATTAGATCACAAATACTCACTTACTTAATCAGTACATTGTTTTCTTTCACTTTAAAACATTCTAAATGTAGAAACCTCAGATCAGTTTAGGCAATAATTATATTACAATTACTCAGCAACCTAATCATTATGTTATTTTCTTTCATGTGACAATTTTGATGAATTTAGCAAATTTGGCTGAAAATTATTGAAACCATTAGTATATTTGTATTTCAATGCCCTTATGAAGTCTTTTAAATAAATATTATAAAATTTTAAACCTTATAAGAAAAAAATTAATTTATAAATATACCAATTGAATTCTTTTTCTTCAGCTTTTCAGATTCAGACCAAAATATACCTGACATTTTGGTCTTAATTTAGATCTATTAGATTATTTTCGGTGTTAAGAGATCACTAGCAGCCTAATCAGTATGTTAGTTTCTTTCATGTCACAGATTTATTAAGTTGAGTAAATTCGGTTGGAAAGTATAAAACCAGTACTATTTTTGGTTTTTTAGTAAATATATATTTTAAAATCTTAAACATGATAAAAAATAATAGTTGATTTAGAAATAAACGAGCTCACTGCTAATTTTTTAAAGATTTTTTTCTTTCTTCCAGCAGTTCTAATAGACCAAAATGTAGCTGAGGTAACTGAATTTACTTATTTCTAACGAAAGAATATATTTTTATTCTGTTTTTTCAATCTCTTGGTTACTCTACAAGAACGGAATTCAAATTCTTGGACTACAGCAGATGATATTTCTGAAAAATAAACCGAAAAGTAAGCTACGATTATTTGTGAGTAATGAAGCTTATATCTAAAACAAGCTACTCCGAAAACTGAGTTCGAATTCGTAACTTATCTAACTATAATTTTCAAATCTATTTCAATAATTCATATAATTTTTTGGACTTCTGATATTGTTTAAAACTAGAAGATTGATTTCCTAAGAAAATTTCAGAAAGACCGACATCTACGCAATAACAGCGTGCTAAAGTTATTTTTATAATAAACATTTGTTTGCGTGTATTGGCTAGTTACAAAGGAACTCAGAATATTCATTTTTAAACAATTGTTCAGCTTTTTCTATATTTTTTTAAACATTTCAAAATTAGAATGTAGTACACGATTTTTTTGAAGATAAGTCAAAAAGTAAATTACTGTTATTTCTGAATAATCAAACCTGTATTGGAAACAAGGTTTCTCGGGGGAAAATGAGCCCAATTTCAAATTCCTAATTAATCTAATGGTTCATATTAATTTTTGCATTCTTGATATTGTTTAAAACTACAGAAGATGGATTCCACAAGACATTTTCCTGAAAACGGATTCTTACTAACAATGATCTTCCGTAACGAACATTAGTTTGTACACATATCTGCTAGTTATCATTACAGTTGTTTTACTATCTATTCCAGTCATCAGCCTAATTCAGAATAGTTTAATAAATCATTTTAAGTTTGTATATTGTATTTAGTGTTGTTTGGAAAGGTACTGAAAACAGGTTAAAATCTAGGATCCATTTTCTACCTAACCTGCATACCACTATACCTGATAACAAACGAACATTAAAAAAAATGACGGGAGGCTGTCTTTTTCAAACAGCCTCTGATGTTAAAGGAGTAAGCCTACTTTACTCGCTTGGAATTTCATGAGACAAATTATTAGTTCTCTTACTCTGTGGTGTTATACTGAATACTGAATGAACGGTCGTTCCATTTAAATTTAATGCAGCTTTACCAGTGGATGCACAAGCAATGTAAACATTTCTCAATGGCATCAGCCTATTGTGCGCGCGCACCTCATGCGTGTGACGTCACCAATTCATGCGTATTTTTTCCCAACTTTGCGACTCAGTAGTCGCTGAACTACAATTCTGATTTTTAATTTTTTTTGTAATTTCTGTTGTTACCTTTTATCTCTAAAATAAGACATTATTTATGTTTTTAACGTATGTAGTTACCGAGATATAGAGGATCTCCCATACAACGTTTTTTTGGCGTTTTGGCTTGTGAATCAAATTCCTTCCTGAGACCCCAATGGGAGGAACGTAGTCCTACGTTTAAAAAAAAATAACTAAGGTAAACTCCATTATCACTTTCGATTCATCATTTTGAATAGATTTAATATCAAATCATTGATTTAAATAACGAAATCGGTGAATTTCCGTTTAGTTTGACAGAAAAGTTTTAGCTACTTCTTGCAAGAATTCAATTTGGATCTACAGAATAAGATACATTCTTTGACTTGTTCTAACATTTCCTTCATAGAATATTTTTACGGCAGCGTTATTCTCATATAACAGTTGATAAATTGATACATATAATTTTGCGATCCACCTAAAATTAAAACTTTTTTATTTGTATGGTTGAAATAAACTGTTTGTTCCACGATCTTCATATTATTGAAATCCTTGAATTAAAGAGAAACAGAACTGGTATTGTGATAAATAATGACTATTAATAATGTATTCTAAGAAAGTTTCATAATCAGCTGATATATATGATAGAAAGAAATAATCAACAAAAAGTTACAAAGAACTGAGATTGATATCAGTTGTAATTAACTTTTCGAATCTGAATTCTTTATTTTTTAAATTCGATTACAATTCAACCTCATTTGTGCTTCACAAACACGGGCATATCACACAAACCATTAAGCAGAATATAGACACTATCTATATCGATTATAAGTTCTCCATTGCATGTGAAATTACTCGAGAGCAATCACCTTTAAACAAAAGTAAGACCGATTCTCCTTCTACCTCCTTACTTTGTAACTCTTCTTGCTTAAAGACCACAAAGCATACATGCTCTTGGAAGAGAACAGCCTGATCTTTATCTTGATACTTCATAACTGGAAAAGATTTCTACAATAGGAGAGAAAAGGGGAGTTGGAGGGAGAGAAGAAAAAAGATTTTTAGCGCGTGAACGATAACACGTGGCAATGAATGGAATATGGCGGGGGGCTATTTTCTGTGAGTCAGGAATCTGATGAGGAGGGTATTCCGCCCATCGTTAATGGAGGACACGGAGTGCCACGCCCTTGCACCACCCCTTCGCCGTCTTTCACGCCACTGGATGAGCCTGCCGATCACATTTCTCTCCTGCATATTCCCCTACACCCACCCGACATTCCATTTCTTGCCCTTTTTTTTATTGGAAATTAAATATGGAAATAAAGGGTATTTCCATCAGAGGTATTGATATTATGAATAATATAGCTGTGAATAGTTATACTTTAGTTATAAGATGCATTCACTATGTCATGAATTATTCTGAACTTTTTAACTTACGGGTAGTGGTGTCGCTGTGGCCTGGTGGCAAGATATCGGCTATGAGACCACAGTGTTGAAGGTTCAAAGCTCCGTTCTGCAAAATATTGCCGTGTATGACTGGGGGCCGCGGTGGTAAGATCTCGGCTACGGGGCGGGAGGGTTCCGGGCAACCCGATTCCACTGAAGATCCGCCGTGTATGGGGCCTTTTGCACGTTAAATCATACGTAAGAGGTCAAAGTCCTTCCACTGCTGCCACACCAATATTAACTTTTTGAAGGAGAGCCTGGGTCGAAGACCTATAATCTCCATTCCATAGCCGTTGCTGTAAGAAAAGTGACATAACACATAGCACTAATCTTCCACTGCTGTAGTGCGAAAGTTTGGAAAGGTGAGTGCTAGCTCAGGTGTCGTCCTCATCATCTGACCGCGGTTCAATCTCGAAATATCCCTCATGTTGCTTCAAAACGGGATGTTAATGTAACTAAGCTAAAATAAATCGAACCTTACGAGCAACACCAACAGAGTTCTTTCCTCTGCTTCAGGTGCTGTGCTAGAAATTCATTAGTATTTCACTTACCCAGCAGGACTCATCTATCTGTTCTCCAATTTCCTTGCAAATAGTTTCGCCTACCAATCATATTCTATCACTCCATGTGCCATGGCTAGAGCATTATTACTAATATGGCAAGAAAAGAATATCTAACCCTGCCGGTGATTGAAAGGGACTGCAGATCTTAACTTCCATAATCCTCGTTTTAAAAGGAAGTTTTGAGGTCTCATCCATCAGTAATTTATAAGTTAGGAAGAATTTAATGGGACCATAAGGTCTTCAGAAGGGAAGTCAAGATCTGAGTATTAGACTTCATATGAATGAGGAATTAGAGGATTTTACCTTTCACGAATACTGCACTCGGTATCTGGTTTACTCGTCACTTCAGACATAAAACTTGTTTTATAAGGTTTTGTTGAACTTTACAGCAAACTGGAACTAAGATAAAAAAAAATTGAGCACCCTGTTAAGACTTAAAATTATACTTACATGTATAAATAAAATAAACTGATTTTCCATTGATGACGTTGGATTGAGAGGTTGCATATTTGTAATGGATCCTTTGTTGAATGAACATTTCTGCTTGGATTACAGGCTCTTTTTATAGTATAGTATTTGCATTAAATCGAAGACAGTTTAATTAGATTATTTGGTATTTTTTAATTGATAGTATATAAAAACTTCGAGTTTTTAGTTTCGATTTACGTAAATCAGATTGATTATATTTTGAGAGATTGACAGTGGAATTAGACAGTAGTAGTAGCATAACGCAACTACTAATAATCGAAAATCCGAAAGGAGAAAAGATGGGACATAATCATGATGGGAATTATTTCATGCTATTAATTGCAATAGGTGGAATATTCAACAAACAAAAGTGAAGTGTAGTTTCCCTGGAAATCACAGGAAAGTGAAAAAGCCATAAAAGACATGAAGACATTGAGGTATTTGTGAAAGTAAAGCGGAAAGAGCAATGCAGATTTGAGCAACTATTCTACAAATATTTGCACAGGAAGAGATAGTCACAGCTTTAAAAACAAACAAACAAACATTAAATTTACAGTGGTTTCTAGTCCATAGTAGAAATTTCCATCTAATTTTTCGCACTCAAGCCAAATTTTTCCATCAGCCGCTTTTGACCTTAGAGTTCCTCGATTGGTAAACTGTGGCAGTTATTAGGGTTTCGCGCTATTTTCCTGCAAGGTCGGCATTTGATATAATCCATTAATCGGTTTTCGATAATATTCGATGCAATCCGATGTAACACCAAGATAATGAAACTGAGAGGGCTGTCTTTTATTATTGTTAGCGAAAAACACACAAATTTTTATAATTTTGTCGCCAAATGTACGTCGGCTTTGACAACAGTGTTCGGTAGTAGCTGATAAGTATCATTGTAAATAATGTTTTCTGGTAGACAATGAAAAAAAGTGCGAATGCATGTGATAAGCGGTTTACAAAAGGAAAAGAATAATTAATTAAAGAAAGTGATTTATAAAACAACTGAATGCAATAATCAGGACAGATTCAAACATATATTTATAAGTATTCACAAACATTTCATGAAATCATGCTGCTTTAAAATAGCAGGTTTTTTATTTTTATCATTTTGAAATGTGTTAATGATTATCAAATATATTGCGAGTCATGCTTGGAAAAAGTGCTTATTATATAGGGTGGTCATAAATTATTGAACCCACTTCAAAAATTAATACAAAAAACTAATAATGTTACAAATTTTAAATAAGAGAGAGCAAATAAAAGTTTTTTCAGATAGGTGGTGTAATATTACGGCGTTCTAAATTTGCTACAGTGAGAGATTTCCATACGCAATGGCTACCGATCAGCAAAAGCCGATGCACGTTTTCTGTTTTCCTTTTCTAGTTTTTCTTGATTATCTCGAAAACTATTGAGTTTTCGAATAACAATTGATTTAACAAACTAAAGAGCATAAAATACCCTACAAGCACATGCTTTTATGTTTCTTCTAGCTTTAATAGTTTCGCAGATAATGTCTCTCAAAATGGGAGATGTCTAATAATTTACGGCCTCCTAGACCACCGTAACGACGCGTTACCTATCTGAAATAAAAAAAAAACTTTTTTAAAATGTGCTCTCATTAAAAAAAAAATCCGAAGTTGTAACATTATTCGTTTTTTAAAAATTAATTTTTGAAATAGGTCCAATAATTTATGATAACCCTTACATAACAAATTGATGCATGTCATTTTATTAATTGATTCATGTACGACAATGGTTGACAAGCGCTGTTCAATTCATGATGACTATACAAATTAACTTAACAAGTCAGTGACGAAGTTAATTCATCATATTAAACACACTTCCCATCTAGCTGACTACCATCTGTTAATAATTTTAACAACTCTATTTTTAACAAAATATTTGAAAAGGGAGAAGTGTCGAAATAGTATTTTTATCTCATCAAAAGCGTATTGTCCTAGTAAGAGACGAAAGGTATCTATATTGATGAGTCGTAATATTGAGAATCGCCTGAAACCACATGCAATTAGCTAAAAAGGTTCACGGAAAATAGCCGGAAAAACACCCTTCGATATCGACTGTTACACGTGGGAGTTCCCTCGCGCTGAATTCGTAGAAAAGAACCAACAGGATGTTGTTTAGCGGCTTCCTGCTATTTTCTCCTCTTTGCTAAATTAAGTCTGGTGTTAAAAATATATTAGTACTAGCTGCTTTGACGAAAAGGAGTTATTTTGAGGCTCTTAATATAAATTATTTTGATCAATATAGTTATAACTCGTTACTTAAAAATTCATTTGATATTTAATTATTTTGCTGCTTATTTTAGGAAGATAACTGAGAAAAAGTAAACTAGGTAAAATTACAAAGTTACAATGTCCATTTTTGAAAATTTTATTGCAAAGAACTTTTTAAAAAATTTACTGAATTGTTTCTTTTTTGAAAAATTGTTTCATAGTTTTTAGCAATATAAGATATTTCTTTATTTACAGATAATTTTGGATTTGGTTGGATTTTTCGTACGACAAAGATAGCAAGAGCCTGATATACAGCGAGCAAATAAAGATAATAGCATAGTGTGCTGTCTTACAACGAGAGGTGGTTGTAGAAAAGCCAAATCAAGATCAGAATCTGTTTTGGGATCACAATCGGATCACAGCCTGTTGTACCATGTTGGGATCTGAGTGTAACGTATAAATATCAAATCAAGATAAGTTGCTGTTGTACCATTTTGGGATCATCGTCTGATGTAGAATGATCAAATAAAATCTCATCCTGTTGAAACGACTTGCGAACATCACGATCACAGCCTGATGCAACTTCTGAGTTATTTGAACTTCCCCCTACATTTATTTGATACATTTAAATAACTGGAAAGCTTATTGCATACTGTGAATTTATTTTGTTGGAAAATATTTAGCTACCAATAAAAAGAATTGTTACGAAGGATGATTTTTCTTTATTTACAGAATATTCTCTTCCGGTTAGGTGAAATTAACGTACCGTTTTGAAGCAACACGAGGGCTACTTAGGGATGGACCTTGTAATTTTGAACCGTGGTCAGATGACGAGGACGACACCTGAGCTGGCACCCTCTCTCCAAACTTCCGCGCCACACCAGCGGGAGGACGTTTGACAACTACGCATGATTCAGCGTGCAACAGGCCCCGTACGCGGCGGATCTTCAGTGGAATCTGGCTACGAACCTGCGACTCTCCAGCCCCGGGGTCGAGACCGTACCACCAGGCCACCGCGGCCTGTTATCTTCCGGAGAAATTATATTGTTTTATCCTGATATACTCCAGCCGAGATTGCAGCTAACAACTGACTTGGAATTCACCTCATTTTTTAATCTATTTTAATTTTTAAAACAGATTCTAATTATTTATTAAAGCAGAGGTTTTCAACCAGGGGTGTAGTAGAGGCGGAACGCCGTTCCGGCACTGTTTTTTTCCCCCACAAGAAACAGGAATGGCACTAGAGTTTACACGACGGGGAGGGCGATTTACCCGACAGGGGGCACGACTTGCTGTACGGGGGTGGGTGGGGGGGACGATTGTAATGAAATTGCTCTCAAATTTTCGCCAGATTATTATTTATTAACTAAAGTTTAATATTCCGTTCAAAATTTTTCCCCGACTGGTTAAGGGCTGGCGCTCCTATCCCCCCTCTGGCGCCACCCCTGACAAGAAATAAATAAGAAAAGTTTGTGAAAACCTCCTTAAAACAGAACTCTTTTTGCCACCCAGGTTAGAGCGTTCCGGCACTGCTTTTAGAGTGTCCCGGCACTGTTTATTTTGCGACTACACCATTGTTCCCAACCTATGGTGTGCGCACCCCTGAGGGTACGCAAAATCTAAGTTGGCAATGGCGGAAACAAGAAAACATAAGGAATTAAAAAAGTTACAGAATTTTGTTTCCCCAAGTTAAAACTTGCTATTTAATAACTTGCCACTTGAAAAGTTCATTATTGCAGAGAATATTTTCTAGCCGTCCTCATAAGTTAATACGAAATTATTACAATATTGGTATCATTTGTTTTGGCGTTGAACTAATCTTAATATAAATAAAAGTCATTGTGGGTTTGTATGTATGTTTGTATCTATATTCCACATCTCCTCCTAAACCACGGCACTGATTTCAACCAAACTTTGCACACTTATTAATTAAGACAAGAGGAAGATTACTGTCAACTTTTCAAAGCACAAAAGTTAATTAAACAGTCAGTTAATTAAAAAGTAACCGAAACCGTTTTCCCACTGTAAGTTAGGAGCAAATCATCCCCCGAAAATTACTTTTATACCATCTTAAAGTTCAAAATTTTACCTTCTTAATGATATCAATTTTATATCTGTGACATTTTTCCTTCAATTTTTATTAATTTTTCAAAATTTAATAAAATGTTGACACGCAGACGATTTTAAAATAAATCAATTTAATGATACTAGAGTTGATACTGATGAGTTGCTATGAAACGGTGTAATTACTTTGCCATTATTTTTTCTGTTTATTTTTTTCAAATATCGTTTGCCGATGTTTTCATTGGTTCTTAAAGAATTCTAAAGTTTATTTAATTAGATTAAAAAATCATTGCAGTTCATATCACCTATCATTTTTACCTGCATTTCCTAAGAAATAATAAATCCTTAATCCTTAATAATATATTAAATTTCGAAAGTGTGTCTGTCTGTTTGTTACGGGTTCACGGCCAAACTACACGTGGAATATCTTATTTTTAATGTCAAACCTCACGTGATCATAAAGAAAGCCGCGATTATGTGATCTTTCTGAAAAAATAAACAAATCATTTATTTATTCAATAATAACTGAAATTACTCAACTCGACGCTTGATTTTCATTTTTCGAGTTTGCAGTCTATTTAATTTTAGTTATTTATATTTGTATCTGAAAAAAAAGAATATGGAGGTCTTTCTAGGAGGGTGCCATTTTTTTTTCTTTTGACCGAATCAGATCGGCAATAATTTTAGCCCGTCTGTTGATGGCAATTTTCATTTCTTTTTTTATTACAGATTGAAAAAAACTTTAGAATGAATAGGGGATAATAGCCTTTGTTGCTGAAAATCCCCCAAAAAACCCAATCAAATCAAATCATATTTGTATTTTTTTCATATCAGATTTTATTCCAGAAGCTGTCGATAAATTGACGCCGGGACAGAATTCTATTGATAGATATGATATAGCTGCAAGAGTTTTCAGATTAAAATTTATAAACTAATGTTAATTATAACTAAAGGAAAATATGCGAAGATATTTTTTGTATTATGTATTCTTTTGAATGGTAGAAGTAGACGACGTATAGCATGATGATGTTATATTTCACAGATTATAAGGGCCTGATGATACCATTGAGTACAATGATGTAATTTACAGTAACGGAGAATATATGAGTAATAGAGAATGGGTTTTGAATTTGTAATTTCGGCACTCATTAATGAAAGTTTAGGTCAGATAAATAAAATAAAAATGTCACAAATGGAGGGAGACAAACAAAATATCTACATGTAGATGCTCTAATGAGCAATAACGAGTAACATCAACTTCTTCATATAACAGATAACAAGTTCTTCAATTCCTTAGAATTGTCAGGGGTACCTTCCGACAAGCTGAGATTAAAAGTCGGTGTGCCAGTACTATTGATACGTAACCTCGATGTACCGAGACTGCGCACAGTTACAAATTGCACACCTAGGTCCAAACGTCGTGAGAGTGTTTAAAAACGAGAGAGTGTTTTAATTTCACGCATTCCGATAATACCGAAGGATTTACCATCCAAGATCAAAAGGTAAAAATTCTCTTTAAAATTATCATTTGCCAGGCTTAGGGTTAGGCACTCAAAGGGAAAGGCGTACATTTGGAAAAACCATATTTTTCCCATGGGCAACTATATGTGGCGTGTTCACGTTTATCCAGACCACAAAACCTCTACATCCGTGCAAAAAACGTCGTATACAAACGTGTGTTAGCATAGATAAACAAATTCCCTAACTATAACAGCATACACTCCTGTTAGTCGTCCAATTATGTATTATCAACCGTCAAAACTTTTAATTTCCCCTTTTAACATGTAACGAAACATTTACATTCATGAATTTAAAAAAAATTAATAATTCAAATTCTTCGCGAACGAAGTCGCGGGTAACAGTTAGTACTATTATAAAAATGCAATATTTTAAAATAAAATAAGTCCAGCAAATGTTATAAATTACAGTCACTTCACTCTTAAGCTAAGCTAAGCCTTTAACATTATTGATAAAAAAACTTCTTTGCATAGACGGATGGTTGGTGGTGGTCGTGGGGAAATATGACAGTAGGGGGTACGCGAAATTATAAAGATTAATCAATTGGGTACGCGAGAGAATGAAGGTTAGGAACACCTGTATTAAAACTTTACTAACTACTAATGAATTGAAATAGATGAAAGATCAGCAAAGACAAAGATGCAATAACTAGCTCTCATTGGATAAATTAATTGTCGTGAATAAGAGTTTACACTGCGATAGTTCAGGACGCATTTGAAGAACATGTGACCCCATAGAAATCACGTGTCTGTAAATCCCACCAATAAGATTTTACTGCATAAATTTGTTGAAGGTATCGAGAATGACATAAGAGATAATTTTAGTTCTTTTCTTTGGTGTTTATTTATATTTGAGTAATATTAAAATTTTGTACGATAGTAATTCATATACTTTTGGTGTTGGATTTACCGCTAAAATAATAAAATAAATGGGTGATATTTAATCAATAAGCGTAATAATAATGATCAAGCATTAAATTAATAAAATGTGTAATATTGCAAATATTCTCAAAATTAACAAGGGATCATCTTTGAAGTTTCTAAATCGTTACATCGGAGGCCTAATGCCTCCGATGTAACAATTTAAAAAACCTAATTTATTTTTAACAGGTTTGTTAAATATCAAATATGTTGACACGCATTAATTGCGTTCTTTAAAATCATATATTCATGGCTAGTTGATTCTACTTACCAGCGCCATTTAATTGAAATGTATAAACTTGACAAATCGATCTAATAAGTGAAATTTCTTTCTTCAGCAAATGTTTGTGGTATGTTTTTAAACTACTCGCTGTAGTTAAACACACTTCTTTACTTATTATGAGTTAATTAAAACTTTTCAGATCTTTGTATTTATTTTGTTTCAGTTCCGTTTTTTCAAAAGGTTGTAATTAATAGCAATGAAACAGGTTTTTTTTTTATAAATGTAACTAAAGATATAGGAAAAATAAAATATTCTATGTTTCTTAAATCTAATGAAATGGGATATCCGTTGTCAAATGCTATTTATGTAAAAGGCATGTTGAAAACATTAGTCTCCCTACTACCATCCAATCATCAGCGGAGTACAGTACAACCCCGGTAAACCGAAAAATAAAGGCGTTTCGGATAACGTCTTTTCTCGGTTAAGGCACGAACATGAACATCTCTATTACTATTTTGTATCTAATGACAGTAAGTAATCTGAAATGTTTTGAGTGTAAAACGAATTCAAAACTCTCTTTGAGGGTATACTCTTAGTAATAGTTTATGGCATATGAATTACTCATTAAAAATACTCAGTAATTTTTGTTTGTTTTTTTGAGCCCCCCCCCCAACGTTTCCGAATAGCAATGTCCCGTTATCTTTTCTTTAGATGGACGTCAGCCGTCGTTGACTCACTGCATTGTCCAACAGTAGGTATAGTATAGTACAGTACCAGTTTTTTGGATTTGTTATTTCAGTGACATTTCGGATAACCGGGTTTCGATTAACCCGAGTTTGGCTAACCGGGGTTTTACTGTAGTTCTAATCCCCCTTGGTCTAGCATAACTAACCAAGTCCATGAGTCAAGGACTCATTATAAGGGCAAGTGTGGCATCCTCTGTTTGCCAAAACCATCGTGGAGCATCCATGCAGTACCTGAGGTAGAACTCTGAATTAGAGATAGGTACCTGTGTTTCCTTGAAGGAAAACCAGGAAAACTTAAGCAGCCAGGTTGACGCTAGCGACCAATTCGTTGTTGAAGTACTCATCAGTTTACCGGTCTTTGAAAAATTCTGGTTAAGAGCACAGCCAGAGAATAGAATTTATAGCCTTTTTCCTCAAATTAATGTTCCTCAGCCCTACCATGTCATGCCTTAAGCCATTAAGCCCGTGGTGGGCTGCATTTGTGTATAGCCTTAACAATATATAAATGTACTGATATGACTTAAAGTTTAACCATTTTAAAGCGTATTATCTTTGCAATGTAACGAGTTTTTCTATGCAAAATCAAAATCAAATAAAAATTTACTCTATTTAAATAATTTTCTAGTATGCTTCGGAGGAAATATTCATTACTATGATACTAAGTCACTCAGTGTTAGTCTGATTAATATAAATTTTACATACCAGAACTTAACATCTTTTATGTTTGTAAATTTCATATTTGTAAAGATACAATTTTGTAATCGATTATTCACTCACTTTTAAGGTACTAGAACCATGCAGTTTTTTACAGTTGTGTGTTCCCGATAATAATATATTGTTACGAACATGTAATGTCGTTTTCCCTCAATGTTAATCTTATGGTTGGAAAGAGATATTTACAGAGGTTCTTGCTACTTTTTGGGGATGGAGGCCAAAGATCATTGACGACCATTTTGGCGACTTTGGCGACAAAATGAAAGTCCTCAAAAAACACTAGACTTTTCTCGATATCTCTATTAGGGGCGGAGATATACAGAATTTACTAGATGATTCTATGTGACGTCACATCCTGTCAGAAAAGGTATAAAAAGCCAGAGTGGCTGAGATGAGAGAATCGTCTTTGAACGTCTGCTGAGTTCGAAGAATCACTTTGGAGACTTGTTCGCTTTGCGAGTTGGTCAGCTGTTAGACGCTGAGCGCTATTGCTCATGCTATTACTTCTATTGTAAGTGATTTGCCGTCGGCTTGTGTTGCTAATTTCTGCACGTGTTGTTTTTTCCCTGTTACCTGCGCTTCGTGTTTTCCGGAATATTCGAGAACGCAGGGTCATTCTACGTTATCCTGCTTGTTGGACTGTTTTTACCGTACACCCACGGGACAATTTTTGTAACAATATTTCAATATTTTGCCAGAACTTAAATATTAAATAATCGATTGATTTTTATTAAATTTTTATCCTATGTAAGAGTAGTCATGTGGTCGAGAATTTGAGAAAAAAAATGAATATAGGGTTTAAATATCTTTATAATAATGAATGTAGAAAACAATCTTTTATGAAAAATCTGGGGTTAAAACTAACTAGCAAAAGCGTGGAGTGTTTGAAACTATATTATAAGGAAATGAAACCACAAGGGATATAATAAGGAAGAAAATCCAAAAAAATTCATAAGAAATTAAAAATATATCATGAATGTGATTAAAATTCAAATTTGTTTCAAATATTTATAACAGAAACTCATACTTTGACCTCAATATTTTTGAAGAAAAAATTATTTTCTATTTTTTATCACGCTAATAAAAGAGTGTTTGAGAAAATTTTATTTTTATCATTCCTGTTTTCCTCTGTCTGTTACGATTGAAATACATTACAATTAAACATCGAATGCTATATTCGAAGGCAACTCAAGTCAATAAACACTACTGGTAAAGTTACGCGTGATGCATCATTACGTCCAGTGAAATATTTCTGAACACACTCGTAATACAGGGTGGCCATAAATTATTGGACCCATTTCAAAACATAATAATAATAAAAAAAAAACCCTATAATATAACGACTTCGTCTTTTTTAAATGACAGAGTGTCTAAAAAAGCTTTTTTCAGATAGGTAATATCCGGTTACGGCGCACTAAATCCGCTGCAGCGGGAGATCTCCAACGCAAGTGTCAAAATGGCTACCGTGCAGCAGAAGGCACGTCTCTAGTTCCACGAAAGCAAATCAATTATGACATTTCAAAGACGTTTTCGTTTAGGGTATTTAACTGTCGGTCTCCAACTAAGAACTCCATTAAGCGTTGGTATGAACAATTAAGGAGTGAACGGCTCACTCACACTTTCAACAACTTCATCTGATACCGATAGTCGTCCAACACCTTTCCTGTTCCTTTCAATTTCGCATGCGATACTCTAGGCGAAAACATCTTTGAACTTTTAGAATTTATTTACTTTTGCGGAACCAGAGACATCCTTGTTAGCACAAGATGCCCTACAATATTCACACGATATCTTTACGATGTTGTGCGGCATTCAGAATATCGTGTGGACATCAGAACGTCTTCAAAACGTGAACCCTCGTCTGCTCCGATTTTCTCTAGAGAGCCTCCCCCTTCCCCACGTATCTACATCGATCGCATTTCAGCATTTATGGCCCGAAAGTCCAAATGGAGCGCTTTGATTTTCAAGGCAAGTTGAATATCCAAACTTTCTACCACACCACGCCAATTCTCATCTGATTTTTGCACTGGTGACCGGTTTTGGCGCTGAGCCGCCGAATTTGCCTGGAGTGGAGCGCTCGTGGATGTACAGCCTTACACCCTTCGGTTGGCAGGTCTGCATGCGTGATAAATAAAAAAAATGTTTTATATTATAATGTTTTACATTATATTTAAATGAAACTTGCTTTTTAGTTATACTCTTTTAATAAAAAATCCATAATAATTCATATAAACATGAATAATGTTTGTATATAATTCTATAAACTTATATTCAGTTTACCTTTTTGTTACATATTATAACCTAAATTGCGTTTGTCGCGTGCTTAATTTTAACTTATTATTTTGTATCGAAAATGGTGGTTCACCAATTGATTAATCTCCTGTATTTTAATTCTTTACCCTTCAAAAATAATTTAAAATAGATATTGAGGAAAAATTTTCTTTTGAACTATAAAAAAATTCTATTGGGTGTCATAAACATTTTAAATAAAAGTATCATCGCTGTTTTTATTTCTAATACCAAATAAAATTTCAAAAAATTCTTATTATAAAAAATCTTAATTAGAGATTTTGATTGAAACAGTTGCGTTCGAGTAGTCGCATTTTGTCAATCGAAACGTTTATTGAATGCTTCAGTTGACATAATTTGCGTTTGTTATTAAACAAAAGTGAATGTAGGCTTGAAGTGTAATCTATGCTACAAAGTATTTTAATTTATCCATTGTATAGGTAAATATTTAAAATAAATCAAACATCCCTAATTTTTGTGATATGAGAATTCATTAGAAAAGCGACAATGAACTGTTGATTAACAATACATCCAACAACGCAATCCTGCAATTGCTGCAATAGTTGCATTATGTCAATCGAAACATTTATTGAATGCTTCAGTTGACATGATTTGCGTTTGTTATTAAACAAAAGTGAATGTAGGCTTAAAGTGTAATCTGTGCTACACTGTAAAAAAAAATATCCGTCAAATCACGGAAAAAGTACTGGTAGCAGTGTTGTCGGCAATATTCCATTTTGTAAAGCATTTCTCCGTTTTTCTACAGAAAATTCCGTTTTTGGTTTTTCCGTTTTTACTTTTACCGTTTTCGAATTCTCCGTTTTTCCACAGAAATTCCGTTTTTGGTTTTTCCGTTTTCGAATTCTCAGTTTTTTCACAGAAATTACGTTTTTGATTTTTCCGTGTTTCCAAGGAAATTCTGTTTCTGATTTTTCTGTGTTTTAACAGAAATTCTTTTTTTTAAGGTCCCCTTTAGTGTCGAAAGATGCGATTTTTGAGACAAATAGTTAAGAACGTCCAGGGCTCTTATCAATTGCAAAGCAAATTAAAAATTTTTTATGAGAGTATTATGATCTATTGTTTACATAAATGATAATTTTCAGTAGAAAGTACATATTAAAAAAATCTTTTTTAACGACTGTTTTAAATTTTAGAATGATTTGTACATCACAGGATTTTACAATACCTACTTATTCCCTTTTTTTGCAAAATTTTAAATTGCTACAGAAGTGAAATGACTAACTCTAAAGAAAATATGCATAATTTCTGTAATTTTTGTTTCTAAACAGGAAATACATTTTTCAATGCCGTTATTTTATTTTTAAGTGCACATAAATTTTATGATTTAAACCAAAGTTATGATTTTATGACATTTTAAAGAAGGTAATATGGACACCAAATATTTAAAATTTCAAAGTTTTTCATTAAAAGGTTTCAAACAGTCATGCACACAATATTCGAAAAATTTAAATGAGTGCTGAAAAACGTATTTGTGTTTCATTTCGAGTTAATGAGTCAGGGACATGATCAAACATGATTTAATTTACCATTGTATAGGTAAATATTCAGTAAATATTTAAAATAAATCAAACATCCCTAATTTTTGCGATATGAGAATTCATTAGAAAAGCGACAATGAACTGTTGATTAACAATACATCCAAGAGAATATTATGTTCGCACAGACACATTAAGTGAGCTCTAGTTGGTTTGAAGAAATAGATTTTATTTTTAGAATTGACCATCTGATTGAGGATTTATAGTCGACATGAAAACATATTACGGTCTCCAACAATGGTCATGCATTCAAACGTGATTCTATCAATACAAGATTAGATTAAATTACACTCTCTCCGTTATCAGTGCTGTAATGCTTGTGATTTAGGGCCCACAGAAGTCTATATGACTGGTTACCCTTGAATAATAGTGTTTCTGATATCGAACATCCAACAGCAAGCGATTATGCAATGATCGCAAATCGTTATCACCGGATTTCGCAGAGATTTTGTAAAAGAGCTTCATAACATTCTCTACAGCTATTTCGGAGAACTATATATCACTTTGTTTACAGCATCATCAAGATCTGCGGCAGGATCTATCATTATAGAAGTTCCCGGATCGCCAAAATGTGTTTCTTTTTGAGGGTTGAATTCTACCCATCTGTGTATCAATTATTTTTTGGAGAAGTTCTGATTGATCGGCATGCATTTTTCGTAGTCTAAAAAATAATCTGAATCCGAAATTCTCATAGTTTTCAATGCCCTCGTTTATCAATAAACGATTTGCTTTCACAGAAATGACGCAGAACACGTATTTTATGCTGTTGTATGACTTCCGATAAACCCTTGTAAATGTCGCAGAACAAAAGTATTAGATATGCTTCTGTACGCAAGTTCTGTTCCTATTAGTATGCCACATTCAAGGCGTGTTTGAATATTGCCTTATTCTTCCTGGCTGATGCTTGTGAGTTTGACTTACAGGTAGCATTGTACGCAATAATTTGCCTCAGTAGCATGGACATTTGGGGTCAAGCTATTTTATATTCTAAGTAAGACGGACTTTTTGATGTCATAGTAATGCATATTCCGTTATGAAATATTGAACCAAATCAAATGGTTTGAGCTCCAAGACTCATATAAGTCCGGTGGAGTATTTTACCTGATCAGATGTTTATTGCTGCATAACTTCGTTTTTAACACTCCAGGACAATTGAAGTGATTTCCGTACCTCATTGCTTAGTTAAAATCCTCTAAAATTTATTGGTTTAATGGAAATAACCTTTATGAATTGGTTTTGATTTCGTAAATGCAATGCTTGTTGCGTTCCATACATTTCCTCCTGATCTGAAAAAAATAGTTCTACGAGCAATTGGAAATAGCAGAAGGTTGCTCAAATTGTTATCGGGACACATGCAAAGTATCAGCGAAATTTGTAATTGGACCACACAAAACTGATATGAAGTGGAGGCAGTTTTTCTGTTATACAGACAGCATACATTTTACAGTGTGTCCACAGCAATCGTGGCCCAACAGGTAATTTGGAAACTGTTAAAGAGAAACCAGGTTTATACTTCCAATTGGAAAGATGCTTTAAATGCCTTAAGGACTTATGTCTTATGTTGTATGAAACAATAAATGTATGGCTGAAATATTTACGAAATCTAAATTTTTATACAGTCCCCCAACCCTGTTAGTCATATTAAAAAAATATTCTTGGCACACTAACATTTTGAACTAAAAAATGTTCCACCCTTCCACAACTAAAACCGACCGAGTTACGAAGCTATGAATTTTATTATTTTAAGCCAATCAACGACCGCCTCGTTCAAGCTCCTCGTATTGATTCGATGATCTTTCACGATGCGACCATTGAAATGGACTGCAATTGTGATATTCAAAGCTTCATAACTCGGCTGGTTTCAGTCGCAGAAGGGTGGAACTTTTTTTTGTTGAAATTGTTAGTTTGTCAAAAATATTTTACTAAATATGACTGAAATGGCGGGGGACTGTATAAGAATTTAGACTTCGTAGTTTTTTAAACTCTGCATTTATTGACACAAATAACATAAAATGTAATTCCTTACATCATTTAAAGCATTTTTCCAACTTGAAGTACATGCCTATCTCTAACGGTTTAGAAATTAGCTATTGGGCCACGATTAGAAGGGAAACCCTGTGTAATACAAAAATGTTACCTCGAAAGACTAAGATCTATACATTTTATACATTATTTAAATCCTATCGCGTTTAAGGTTTATTATAGAGTTTCTTAAATTTCTCCAGTTGTTTATCAATTTGATCAGATCTTTTAAACTCTTCTCTTCTATTTATAGTTTAAATCAGAGCTTCTCAAACGTTCTCTTTTTATACCCTTTTTTGGGGTTTTCAGATTAGAGATTCTGAAACATTCCCAGAAGCTTTGATTCAGCACCCTTTTTTTGGACTAGATCCAAATAAGAAAATAAGAATAAACAAGAAGCTTTAATTATCTAGTTAATAAAACAAAATTCGATTTAAAAAATAGTTATTCAAAAAAATTACAGAGAAATGTTTGGAATCAAGATAATTTTCTAAACTACTTAACTGGTAAGTGTTGAGGAACATGAAAAAAGAAGTCATTGTGGAAGTTTTCGAACCCAGGAATGGTGCTGACCGATAGTTTCCAACTCTGATCTAAATATAATTAAGAGCGATTGTGGTCTGTATATTTCCGGAATTTCTGTTAATTTACTTTCTGAATTTTCTGCTTTACGAAATGACCACAAAAGCAAGTAACAATCCTAAGTTTCAGTTATGAATCAAACCAAGAAGTCAAAAACCATCACATAGATTGATAGTCACTTATCTTAAACTGAAGGGAAAAAAAGGGGACTCCCCCGATATTGCCAAATTTGAGGCAGAAGTATTCAGGCTAAAAGAAGGTGGAAAACAGATATCCAATCCAGCATTGACAAAAATGATTAAATCTGTTTATACTCCACTGTACAGAATGGGAAATATTATTTAATCTCATTAAAAAAATACACTTGAAGCTTAAGAGGTGGAAAAAGCTTCCCAAGACCCTACTGATGCTAGGAATAATTTGTTGAATTTTTGGACTGTTTAAAACTTTTTTTCACATTCCATGAAAAAATATCTTGTACTAGCAATTCCTCATCTCCAACACTTTTCTATGCATAATTCAATAACTTATCTAATTCATGACTAAATAAGTATAAAGTCATCGTCTACATCACATTGCATTGGTGATACTACAGAACTTCCAACTGTAAGAAATGTGCATATTTTAGAACTTATACCCTCAAAATAAAGCTGAGCTAAAAGGAAAGAAAACTTTGCAAAATGATGAGCTTGAAGAAAAAGAAGAAGAAGCAGAAAAAAGCATTTTTAAAAGAGAGGGAGAGTTTTCTCTTTGACTTTCTTTTATACTTCCACAAATGGCGCGTTTTGCTTTTAGCTGCGTTGTATAGTGACGAGAATCGAACATGGTTTTAGAGACTTTCCTCTGCGCCCAACTGGATCGAAAACTAGATACGTACCTACAATTTCGATGGCAAGACTACATAACAAATCTCATTTATCTTGCTTGTTATGTTTCTGAGTTATTGTACTCAAATGCACGCTGGTGGACACGGGAGTAGATAGTCTACCCTTAGAAGGATTTAGTCCGAAAGTAGACTCAGATCTATAAGTTCACTCATCTAGCTTGTTGCGTTTTTTGGATATCGTCCAATATTGATACAAATTCTTATGATAAAACTATAAGCCATGCGTAACTCATTGCATTTCGAATTATCGAGTTTATATCCACACTTGTGGACGGGCAGATAGGCAAATTTTCCATTCCACAGATTCCATCCAAAATTTGATAAAAATCTACAATTTTGCTGCAAAGACCACATATTATATTTCATCCGTCTAGCTTGTTGCATTATTCTAGCTTGTTGTATCCATCACTCTCATAGAACAGACAGACATAATTTGAAAAATATTCAGGGAGGTCTAAAACTTGAAGATTTTTTTGACTATTACAGTACTTTATCTATCTCATATTCGAGAAAGTAAATAGGATGCTGCTTTCCTCGGAAGTGAAATTGCTTGGAAATACGTGTGCATGTTTATATGTACGTGTCTTACTTAAATAATCTGTATTGTTTGAAATTACATCGTATTTTTACTCCACGAGAGATTTCAGATCTTTTAATATGGGATCTGAATCTCCACTAGATGCAAGTTTCAAGAACACGTTAAAGTTTCACATACACTAGGAAGGTAGTACATGCAAACAGTGGCGAATCTAGGATTCCGGTCGGGGGGGGGGGCTCAGGGCATAAAAACTTTGTATCGTCGTAATGAATGTCAAACTTCAAGGCTAAAGTAAACTAAAACTCTTTAACTTTACAGTCTTTACTCGCCTGACAATAAGAATCATAAAAAACAATACAATACTTTCGATAATTTAATAAAAATTACAATGAAATAACTAGCCAAAAAATGTCTTCGACCGCGTCGATGCTACAAGTACAAGTGGAATGACTACAAAAGTAGCAAAATTTTCGAGCCTATCAAGCCAGAAAGTAATGTTGAAACGTTTTTATTATTTTTTTAGAGAGAGAAATTAAGAAAAAACAGTTGTAATGATGTTAAGTTAAATCAGGAATTCTGTCTTGGCTCTGGGTGGGGGCTGTAGCCCGATAGTCCCCCCCCCGGATTTGCTACTGCATGCAAATAAATAAATAAATAAAGGACAGAAGATTCATTACTTTGAAGTGATCAGGAGCACACAAATGTTATTTCTGCGTGGTTCCTTTCGGCGTGCGCGGTGGTGCCGCCCCAGCTGCGTGGAGTAAGTGAGGCATATCCTCCTGAGCGGCAAGTGTGTATTTAGTTGTCATAAGGGAAGAGCCACGGCAGATCGGGCGTCTGTTACAACGGGGAAGATGGGCAGCGATTATTTCTTCTAATTATTGAGAGGGTGAAGCCTGATTCGGGGCAGGGAGAGTTCCCATTCTCGTGTGAAAGTGCAGGTTTGCTTGCAGTGTGGCATTTGAAGGAAACAGTTTCTTGAACGCTCATTTCAAAGAATTTATTTTATGATTTTTCAGTGTAATATTAAGGCTGAATTTATTTCATTCCTTTCATATTAAATGTGATCCAAGGTAAATGGATTTTGAGGGTTTTTTGTTTTTGTTTTAAGTAAATCAGACATAGTAAGCTTAGGTGTACGTATAACGAGAAGAATAGCCGGATTAAATTTTCTTAAATTTCTATCGAGACATGAATTATATAAGAATTCTTAAATTTTAAAAGAACCCTTTTAAGTCTTGCAAATATCTGGTGGCGATATTAATTTATAGCAAAGCAATAATTCTGATTGACTTGAAAAAAATATTCTTATTAGGTAAAAGTCATTTTTCTGTTTCTTATAAAAATTATAATATCTAATTATCTAATAATTAAAATTAAATTTCTTATAAAATTATAGTATCTCAAAGTTTCTTTCTTTCCCTTCTTAAATCGTTTTAAAATTTGTCTTTTTATTAAAAAACAAAATAAAAATTCTAATTTTCATAAAATTAAAAAATTCTGAATAAAAAATGTGTTCATCATATTCATTTAAATTAGAAACAAAAGATATATGCTTAAAAATCGATAATATCGATAATTGTTTCGCAATTCAACGAGTCTTTTACAATCGTCACAAGATAGACATTGTATCAAAAGACTATTAAATTTTATCTGTTTTTTCAATACAATCTATATATTGAAAAAAATCATGTAGGCTGTGTCCTGGACATATCCGAACATTTTGTCTTCGTGGATACGTATGCAAGTGTATATTCATTCTCGACTTTAAAAATTTTCTCTACTATTGTTTTAAGGAATTAACAAATGTTTTCTTCTGTTCTCTGTGATTTATGAGCCGAAATTCGGAACAAACGTTTCCTGTCTCTATTTTCTTTCGTATAATCCACTCAGAAGTTTGTCCTGACAAAGCCACTTTATTGACCAGAGGTCAATAAACTGCCGAATAAACACAAAGGACAAAGGAATTTAGTCTTTGTTTTTTATATATTGTTATTTTGTTATTATAGATAGGTTGTTTTAACAACAATTTTACAAGAGAAATATAAAATAATGTCGAATCCACTTACAAAACATAGCATAATAATCTAACAAAATGAAAAATATGTTAAACCAAATCATTATCATCAAAAAAATTAAAAAATAAAATAATAATAAATTGAAAAGTCCATTATTTATTTTTTGGTCAGTCGTACGAAAGATGTTAAAGAATTCATATAGATTGTTCAAATTATTCTATGCATTTTCTACACTTAATAATATTGTTTGTGTGAAGCCAAGATAAGGAGTAGAAATCTCTTCATAATACTCATGATCAATCATTTCATAAGACTCATGCGGAAATTTTTCATAATACTCATGAGCAGAATTTATCTCATTACTTTCTTCCATAGAGTATAACCCATTACTTGAAAATAAGGATGGTATTCATGCAGAAAAGACCCTTTCACACTTCAGGTTTTTTTTCTTGCATAATTTGCTAAAAATGTTCCTAAAGAAAGCTTTTAAAATAAATTTTTCTACATCCTTTCTATAATTAGAATGCCAATTTTGGTACTAACCGCTGAACGTTTTGACTAGTAGGCTGTTTTAAGCAGATTATTCTATAAAATGAATCGTTATACATCATATTTGACGAAAATACGCCATATTTGTAATGTTTGGTGGATAATAGGGGAGGAGGAGAGGTTCCTATACCTGGGAAAATGCTAAATTAAGAAACAACGCAATAACGAGACAAAAATAAATTAATAACTATGACTTCCTTGCTGTTTCTATTTCATAATATTAAAATATAAAAAATATTTTAAAGTTTTAACAGTATCGTATTTTAGTTGGATAAGTTTCTGAAAAATTGGCACCAATCACATAAACTTAAGATTTAATTTAAGCCTGGCGTAATGTGTTTCATACCCCCCTGACCGATTTTGGATTATATTTTTATATATAAAGGACAGATTTGGTGTTAACATATATTTTTTGTATATCTTTTGTATCAATATAAAATATATACATACAATTTTAGTTAATTTTCCTTATAATTTTGATTACTAATCATTAGTAAAATATATTCATGTCAACAAAATATTTTTAAAAAAATTAGTCGTATTGGCACAATGAACATCGGTAAAATTTCCTGAACATCGTGATGTAGCATAATCAATTTTAGGGATTTTTTTTAACTAATAACCATCAATAAAATGTATTCCCGTTATAAAAGAAAAGCTGTAAAAAAAGAAAGAAATTCCATTATTGTTTGCCCAATAAATATAACACCAATTGAATGAACATGCGATTTTTAAACAAACTGTCCATCCGACAACTTTCCACAGTGTATAACTTTACGATAAATCAACCTATATGACGAACAGGCCATCCTGTATACAAATACCTCCAACATCCAAAGCTTTATCTCTCCCAATCCGAATGGGAATTTCTCAATCTGTGTTCCCCAAGGAACCCAGCAAAACATGAGGAGAACTACTCTCCCAGCATCCATCCATTTCATCCCATTTTCTAAGGAAGAGTGTATTATCGGATGCCCACCCCTCACCGTCCCCTTGCCAGAGAGGTCTCCTGCCCTTAGCTGCCGCCATGTTTCCGCGTGGGCGGGGCGCAACCACCTCCTGGGTGGATGGGAAGGGGGTCCCTATATCGGCAGCCAGTGGTGGGAGTTGGAAAATCCTTGTCAGTCCGTATCTCTACTCCCTTCCCTCTAATTGCTGACCCCCCTCCTCCTTCTTCCTTGGATTCTAGGATCATTTTTATCTCATAAGGGCTGTGCGGGTATTTCTAATAGTATTGATCTTCCGGTTCTTCGGCGGAAGAAAAAGGACTTGGGAGGGTGTCTTTTTATTGTTGTTGAGTTGAGGTTTGCTTCGGTGGATATTGTAGATGGATGGATTTTGTGGCACACGTCGTAGTTGTCCTCCTATGCAAGAATTGGAACAAAGACACAGAAAATCTGTTGAGAAAGCTGGCAAAGTGATTGTGGGAGGTGTAACTGGTTTTTAAAAATTAATTAAGATAAAATCGTGTGGATTTTGAATAATTGGGATTTTATGGCGTGGTTTCGTAAGCTGTGGATTATAACCCCAGATGGGGTAGTGTATATTAGTAATGCAGCAAAAATCTTCACAGCACTTTCTTTCAGATTTTTTAGTATTTGTTACCAAAAATAGTCTACGATTAAGCTCATGCATGCATGATGCGTGATTTCAAATGGATATTTCTTGAAAAACCTCGTAAGAGAGCTATCAATGTACATTTCTGAAAATATTTCGAGAAGAACTGGATAAGGTGTGTTTAAAGTAATAGTATAAAGGTTTTCTGAATTTAAATGGGTTAAATATTTAATTTTTGCAGTTGCTGGCATACATCAATATCTGTTTTGTAAGAAAAAAGAAAAGAAAGTGCTGTTCTTTTTAATTTTTGGAAGGACCTCATAAGTGCGACCTGATCTGGTACTTCATTTTTAAAGTTTGGTCCGAAACGACGTAAAGTCTTTTGACCTCGGACGACAGATTTAGTGCGCATTGGCCAACATACATGGCGGATCATTTTTGGAGAACCCTTGATCATTCGGTCTTGATGCTTAGACTGCACCGGAAGGCTACAGTACCCCTCCCATCCAAAATAAGTCGGAAAAGTCGCATAGGGATTGCAAATAATTTTTGGCAGCATACGCGTCTGCCATATTCTTTAATACTAGAAAGTAAAAATAATTAAGGAAAAAGAGAATCTTGAAATCAAGTTTTTCATTAAAATTTAGTTAATAACGGTATTCAGTTGTTTAATTTAAGTGATCGTAACTATTAAAATATTTCACTTTCCGATGTATCAGTTCACGTGAAATCGTATAAGCATATTTAGAACGAAAATACTATCACTATGAGGGGAAGCAGCCAGAAAACCTTAGTACAAACTACTCAAATCCTGGCTATGAAAATTGATGTTACTTCATTTCATGATTCCAATCGGAAATATTTAGGATTCAAATAATAACTACTGCACAGAATGGATCCGCTTCACAGAAAGGCAAAAGAATACTTGAATAATAGAACATGAAAATTGTAAAACCATTACAAGTATCCAAACTGATTTTTTTAACACTTTTGACTACTAGTTCTGTGAACAGTAGACCTGGTCCTTCTCCCCCCCCCCCCACCCCAAAAAAACCGTTTCCAGCTTTCCGAAAATTAGAATTAAATGTCGGCTTTCATTAGTATTAACAAAATTACAACTAAATATCTCACCATTAACTCAATTATGACTCAAATGTTTTAATGGCGCCAAACTTGCCATTGACTCACTAAGCATTGAAACCATTAAAATGGCCAGCATCTTGAAAGGAATAAAAAAATACAGATCTTATATATATATATACGTTATTTTTAATGACTTCATTAACATTCATGTTAAATTCGAAGGAAATCGATCAATGCATTTGGTCGTGACTGCCTAACAAACAAATTTACAGACAAACAGACGAAATGCCGAACAGTCGAATTGAAACAGAACCTTGCTTTGATCGGTCGGGTTTGTTTCAAGTTAACGCACTAGGGTTTTGATATTTTGTATACCTGCGTGTTCTCGATGACAATATATTTTTTTAAATATTTTGACAACCTCATTATTAGTTAGTCGATTAATGTAATTACATTTTGATTTAATAGAGTGGAGCTATCTGGTAGACAGTTTGAGAAATATTTGATTTCAAGATTCCATAATATTTATAATAATGAATTATTATAAGTTGAAGACAAAAAGTAGAAAATAATTAGAATTAAAAAATTTCCACATTTTAGTACACTAATGAAATTGCTTTTAAAGTCTGTTTTTATTAAATTTATTAATATTTTAATTGCCCCTGGAAAAAATACTTAATTAAAAGCTTTTTTCACAAAAATTTTTATAATTAAGGAATATATTTTGGACTGGATGGTATATCGTCTGATTTCCTTTCAGTCTGCAGGGAAATGGTTCATCGTCTGGTTGTAAGAAATAATTTTAAAAATGGTTCGCAAGTTGAAACGAAGAATTTATTCCACCGTCTCTTTACAAGTAAATGAATACTTATAGATAAACAAATAAAGCTTTGTAATTAATGAACTTCAGGATAAAATGTCATTTTTCAAAAATTAATTAAATTCTCTTAATTTTTTTTCAGGAAATCTAAACTTATAGGGCGGACGGAAGCTATAGAATTAACTTAGAGTTTTTCCTCGTATTTTGAAGGGACGACTGAACTTATTTTAAAATTTTGATGGAAAAATATGTTAAAAAGTTTTTTAAAAAATAAGTGTCTTTTTCAATAGCCAAAACATGGCAGATAAATGTTTTCATTATAGTACATTGAAATATAGCAAATTTTTTTAAAGAAATTCTTTTAAAATGTATAAAATCTTATTTTAAAAAATCATTTTTAGCAAAAGAAGAAAAAGAGAATATTTTATACGAGATGGCGAAGATAGATCCCAGAAACATCAAAACAATAAATTCTTGCCTTCTTGTACCCCAAACCCAAGATGTTCCTCAAACTCTACTCAAAATTCACGTTATTTATACCATCCATAAAACATATCCAGAAACATTCTCATTTTACGGGCTCCCCCCCCTCGCCCCCTCCCGAAAAAAAGAAAGTCTAAAAGCCTCAAATATAAAAGGACATCCGCTGCGACAGAGAAGAAATGTGATATTTAAATCTTATTTTCTGCTCTCTCCCAGATTTTAAATGTATGGAAATAGACACATTTACAGCACTACTGGCAAAGTGGATGGAAAGAATCGGGAAAACAATGAACCTCCCTTTCCAAAAACGAGATGGGGGGAGAGAAATTTCCATATTATATCGAACCACAGCCGGTAAAAGCGCCCATAAAAAAAATCAGCAATCTGGAAGTAGAAAAAAACAACAGGAAACGCATCCTTTGCGATGAACGGAATCGTTGGAATACAGTCCCCAAGCACAAGTGGGGAAAACAAGCCTACTCCTGCTGACGTAATACCGCCCGGCCACGCCTTTAGTCATTTTGACGCGTCATCTTCAGACCGCCTTCGGTCTTTGTTCTCTCTTGTTCGGTCCGTCCACTCCTCCCCCTTCACTGCGGGATCGAGTTGAGTTGCAGACTCCTCTTGCTCTTCCTTTTCGCGTGCACTTTGGCGGGCTTTCTTCCCCTATTGTACTCCAGAGCGATCATCTATCTTTCTATCCGCACTTTCGCTCGGGGGGCGAGGGATATATGAGAAGCTGGCTGGTACTTCCAGCGCTGGTGGTTACAGTTTGATAAGATCTTTCTCCAGTATGGTATGGTAGATATCAGAAGGTAGGAAAAGCAATAGTTTGTGGAAGTTTCTTTTTAGCGAATCGCCTGAGTTGTTGAACTTTGAGGACGTTTGCATTTAGTTTTGCCAAGGAGGTAGAACTGAGGGGATATGATGGATATCGTTAAGCATAATAAGTTTAAGAATCGTAGTGCATCTAAGCAAATTTCGGGGCAAACAAACTAAGGTTTTTTAATCTTTCCGAACTCGCAGCTTCTTTACTTTTTTGGGATGAAAAATAATAATAATAAAAAAGTAATCTTGCGCAAAAAGATTTTTTTTTTTTTTTTGCTGACTGTATTTTTAAGTAGAAAAGTGAAACAGACCGATGAAAAGCATTAAGTATTTGTAAACAAAAATATAATAAGTTCTAGATATTTATTGGGAAACTTTTAATGAATTTTCCAAATCAAGAAGGTTGTCTGAATTCTTCTTGCTTATAAATATTGCAATGTTATCGGATGCATTTTGCACTGATGTGTAGGAAGGAAAATGCTCCAATATTTTTTTTAAGAATAACATATTTTAATTAATGAAAATTAATAAAAAAATCCGTTACATAATCAAAATTTGAGAAAGTAATTAATATCAATGATTTTGAGCTCTGAAGAATCTGACTGAAATACCCACTATTGGTGTTTCCCGGCCCCAAAACTCAATCTCGCCACCACTCTTGAGATCTGGATTCACGATATAAGAAGCTTTGAACCAAAGGAAACTCTTAATCAAGATAAAATGGGATGTTTCTAACATTTGGGTTCATTATCTGCTTGGTTATTTTTCACGACCAAATAAGTAAAAAACTAGCTTATAAGCATTATTCCGTGTATATTTCAAGTACTGCAACACCATCTTAGGACCGATATGGCCACGTCTAAGCTCAGAGATCAGAGGATTAAAAGCTCGGGATCACACTCCACAGAAAATTAATGCGGGGCATGG